>PVIJ01010463.1:0-60108 GCA_004024925.1 Scalopus aquaticus
CTACTACACTGCTGGTGGGAATGCAAATTGATCCAACCACTATGGAAAGCTGTATGGCGTTTCCTCAAACTGCTAGAAATGGAACTTCCATATGACCCAGCAATACCACTACTGGGAATATACCCAAAAGACACAAAAACACTAATCCGAAAGGATACATGCACCCGCATGTTTATTGCAGCACTGTTTACAATAGCTACGGTATGGAAACAACCCAAATGCCCAAAAATACATGACTGGATCAAGAAGATGTGGTACATATACACAATGGAATACTATTCAGCATTCAAAAAAGACAAACACATGCAATTCGCAGCAACATGGATGGACCTGGAGGGGATCATGATCAGTGAAATAAGCCAGAAAGAAAGAGAAAAATAGCGAATGGTTTCACTTATAACAGGAATATAGGGGAGCCAAATAAGAAAGCAACATTCATTAGGGAAGGAGGGGAGGGGGAGGGCTCAAAAGGGGGGAGGAGGGGAGCACGGAGTACTATGGTGATGGCTTCACGGGTGAACAGTTGGTGGTAACTTATGGGGAATACATAATAATGTAAAAGATACGAATAACAAAAATAAATATTATATTAAAAAAAAAGTTGCGTTGAAATAACTCAATTCCCCGTAATCACTAATAAACTGCAATGTCCCCTGAGTGGGGATATCCAAGTGATATGCTAGAATTCCGATGTCCTCTGAGAGGGGACAGCGGAGTGCAAAGGGTTAAGTAGAGCATCCTATTTTTTTCCATTAAAATTGAAGGGAAAATAGGAAAATGGAGATAAAAATCAATTTATTCAAGTATTTCATGAAACACAGAATTTTGTAACTGCTGGATACAGTTCTTTTTATATACTTTTTGAAACATGTAATGTGTCCCAGCATGTAATTGATCCTTGAGAATGTTCCATGTGTACTTGAGAAGAATAGGTATTAATTCTTTTGGGATAGAGGCTTTGTCAATATCTATTATGTGCATTTGGCCCAAGAGTTTATTTAAGTCCTTCTTTCCCTTATAAACTTTCTGTCTGGATGATCTATCCCTCTGAATAGTGGGGTGTTGAAGTCCCCATCTATTGTGTTTTGTCAATGTGTTGCTTTAGGTTAATACTTACTTTATATAACTAGGTGCCCTTGTGTTAGTGCATAAATGTTAATTAACATTTATTTCTTCTCAGATTGTTCCCTTGAGCACTCCATAGTGTCCATCCCTGTCTCTGATTACCTTTTTGGATGAAAGTGTAGTTTATGAGATATGAGAATAACAGTTTAAAACAATGCTTTTTCCTTCTGTGTTCTTGGTTTGAAGTATCTTGCTCTAGTCTTTCACTTTAAGTCTGCATTTGTCTTTAGGTTTTGATTGAGTTGTTTGCATGCTAATTATAGTTGATACTTTTAGCCAAATATTTCATTCTGTGCCTTTTCATTGGTGAGTTCAGATTATTCATATTCAAGGGAATTAATGATATACGAGTCATATTTACTATCGTTTTATCTTTTGTTTTTTGATTATTTTATCTTTTTGTTATTTCTTTTTCCATGTGTTTCTCCCTGCTTTTTCACTGATGAATTTCCCTGGTGGTTCTCTCAGTTTCTTCATTTATTCTTCTATGTGTCTCTGTTCTCTATTTTTGTTTTGTGGTTACCATGAGGGTTATATTAAACTTTCTATGTCTGAGTATGTATTTTATGAACTGGTACCCACTTATTATTTAATTACACAGATTCTGATTTTTTTCCCCTCCTTAGTGTTTTGTTGTTGTCTTATACTATTCTTGTTTATCCTTATGGTTCTCTATTTCTGATGTCACTATTCAAATGACATGCTCATAAAGAGTTCATAGGTTGTATGTTTTTTGAATCCTTGTATATTAGAAATTATTTTTGTTTTTATATTACCCTTGCCTCTAATTTTGGAACTTCACCACTCTTTACTCTTAGAACTTTACTTAGCATTTCTACATTATCACTTAACATTGACTGTCACAGATAAGAAGACTAATAAATGCCAATTTATTTCTTGTTCCTCTGTAAATAACCAGCTTTTGCCTCATTCCAAAACCTATAAGATATAACGTTATTCTGGAAATTAGATGCATCAGGAAAGGCTGCAGTAGGATGGTGTTTGTGGGAAAGATGCCAGCTCCCAAAATCTCAGCATGGCTCAGAGAGGTATCAGGACTGGTGAAAATGTGCCATTACCGTGTGCTGGTATTTTCATCTATTTCTTACCTTTTCAGAAAAAGTGAGACCTGACATGGTCATCTAGGGATCTGTCAGTGTTTTAACTTCAGGACACAGCTGTGCAGATAAATATACAGAATAAAACTATTAATCCGTCTAACAAAGGCCTGTGAGCTGCTATTCTAATCCAGTTTTTTACCAAAGTGACACCCTCAAATTTGAAGAGATCCCTTTTTAAGGGTTATATTACTCTCCACTATAACAAAGTTGATTCTGAAAGTAAGGAATTAAATATATTCAAAGGGGAAACACATAGTCTAAGGCTGCCAACTGTATTTACATAGCCCAGGTCACTCCTTAACTCCTCACAAATGGAGGGACTAAACAGAAAGAAATCCCAAAATGACAATGCCAAGTGGGCTTTGGGGGCAGAAGTATGGAGAACTCCGGGATGCTAGGTTGACATCTATAGGAAAGGAGAGTTGGAGACAAAGAAGAGAAGACCATCTGATGGGCAATTAGGGAAAAAAATAGGAATATATATTTAAATTGGAATGTTATTTTCTTTTGCCATTTCATAATTTTATTTGCACCTAGGAGTTAACTATCTCTTAAGATGGCTTGCATTTCTTAGGGGAAGACTGCAGAGAGAACAAATAGAGCAATACTTGGTCATGGCATGCAAAATAGGATTGTGCACCTAGAAAATAATCTTGCAAGCCCAGCGTTTCTCTTCAGGGAAAGGCCTCCATTGTGCTATCATTCACTTTCATGTTACCTAATGCCAGACTTATTCACTTGGAATATAGAGATTTCTGTAAGACAGAACTTAAGGAGGAGATAGAGAGTGATGAGAAGTACAAAAGAAGGAAAGGATCTCAGTGGTCACAATGACTGTATCATTATCTGCCTCTCAAAGAGAAGAGAGGAAGTGGTAGGGATGTGGCAGCAGCATCCATAACAGAGCTCACCCTTCATCCTCATTTAGAATTCTAGACTATCTTGTCCCTTGGGCTGTCCCCACACCAACCCTGAACATGACAACACAGAATTGATAGAACAACTGGTTGGGCAGAGGTAAAACTGGGCTTGTTTATCTAAGAAACGGAGGGTGCCTAAAAGGAAATTATTAAACTTATTGAATCAAACTTAGCTTTAATAAAAGTGGACATTTTTAACTTCTTCCCATTGCCCAGTGAGTAGGGACCTAGAAGAATGGCCTCATTGAATAATATTCAATATAGTGGAAAGTATTATTACTTGTATATATGAGTTACACATTAAAGTAAATTAAGTTATATATCATATACCATATAATATAGAAAGTAACATATATTAAATTGAATTAATATTAAAGTTTTGCAACCTGTTTCATGTTGCACACAGATCCTTTAGTTTCCAAAATGGGCTCCTATGTGTGATTTTAAAATATTGTTTCCTTCCCCTTCTCCCAACTCTGTTAATTTTGTTTTTTGTCCACTTTCTTCTACCACATACATGATAAAATAACATTTTTGAATGAGATATAAATCTAAGTTCTCCAAAAAAAACTGATAAACTTTCAGAAAAAGTGAATGAAAACTCAATACTGATAAATATCCTGCCCAGTCCTCTTTTCAGTCAAGAGGCAGTATTTCCACCCTCATGTTCATGCTCCAGAACAAAAAACAATTCTCCTCCTAAAACTCTTGAACAGAGCTCAAGTGTAGCACAATAAGCAATGATCTCATTATGTATATTGCACATGTGTAGAAAAGCACCAGATATTTCCATCTGTCTATCTTTACTGCAGCAAATTGATTTCACAACTTCTCCGGATGTTAAATGCCATATTAAAGTGTTTGCCAATCACTGTTAAGCCTAACTATGTATCTTTCCAAACAGTGGGTAAACATGGAGTCAGAGAGTCCTTGAGAGGAAAAAATAAGCCTGTGGTAAGTAATAGAAGACATGCGTGCCTTCCTCCATCAAATAGTTGAGGGACTCCTCCATGTCACGCACACGGCTCCTCACTCGGTGCACACTGTGGATGAAATGCATGTGGTCCCTGCTCTGGTGGAGCTTTAGTCCCAGTAGAGAAAGAAAAGAGGACCTGCTACTGTGGAGGGTGCAGAAGTTTAAGAGGATAATTAGGCAACACTCATTAAAAAACAGCAAAGTTCCTGTAAGCCATATTGGTGAGGATATGAAGTATTCCCTTCCACTGGTTATTCTATGTGAATCAACAACTTTTCAAAGTCAGAATTAAAAACCTTCATTAAACAGTGAGCAAAAGAACAAAAAGCTCATTTCAGGAGTCACTGGCAGTCCCAGTTTTCACTTGACAACAGGGCCTCTTTCCTCTCTCAGTTCTATTGTCCTGGTTCTCAGGACCTCTGTGTTCTTGGCTCCCTGGAAGAGCTGTCTTCCCTTCCTGTGGCCTCACTTGGGCCCTCCAAGGCTTGGCTTTTCCCTGCGCCCTTCTCCCCACACTCCCTCCGTGAGCGCTCACAGGCTCCAAGCTTCCAACTTCGGCCTCTGATCAGCTTAGGGATGCCTGCCAAATCCACATGTTCCTGACCTATCACCTTCATTCGTTTCCCCGTCTCCACACCCATCTGGGCTGTTTCTTCCACAGAAATCTATGCATACTTATCCCACTGTCACTTGAAACTCAGCTTTTCCAAAAGTGAACTCACTCACTTCACATACCACACCACTTTCTTTCTGCAGGCCTAAGCACCTCCTGCTCTCTTTCTGAACATAACCTATCGGGGCCATCCTTCCAGGTCCCCACTCACTGGGGCCTGGAAAGAACTGAGTTTATCTACTTTCATATCCAGCTACATCTGACCTCATGAGTGTAACAGTTCCCTTTCAGTTTCTTTGTTTCCTCAACAAAAAACAGAGGCAATGATAGATGGCTACAAGGCTAGGATCTGTGGAAAAAAAAAATAACATATACAAGTGTTACAAGAAGGAGAAAGTGTCAAGTAAGAACAAGATGTTAGCCAGTGACTCATAAACATTAAAAGATTTTTCACATGGGAGGCTATTGTCATATACAAGCATGATAAATAGGATACGTGGACTTAAAATATGGAATTTGTCATGCTAAACAACAAATCAAACTTGCACAGCTCAGTGCCCAGTCAAGTGTGGATAGTATTTCATTTTGGAAGAGTGAAAAATGGGTTTAAGAGACAATCATAACCTTCTCTTAGAAGATTCAAGATAGACACACAGGTGCATATTTGATATATATCATATTTACGTAAGATGGCAAAAGTATGTATCCATGTGCCAAAATTGTCTCCCTTTCTTCTACTCCCAGTCATACTTCTACTGTAATGTTATCAACTGTGGGCTACAGTTGTTCCAGGGCAAAATCCCTAGGCATATACTGAACAACCTGAGGTTGAGATCCAGGGAACTCCCATTCTCTGTGGACCAGCCCTAGTGATGGGGTGCCATCTCCATGACCCTTCCTGCAACACAGACACCATGTGAAAGCATCTGAGGTTTCCCCACCTTCACATACACAGACTCTGATTAGCTCATTCATTCTTCTGCCTGTGACTTCTGCCATCACCACACCCACCACATACTTTAGAAAGCACAGAATATTTTGAGTACTTATCACAAACCAGATGTTTTGGGTCAGGGGTGTGAATCAGATTTGGCTCTTAGCTGAATTTCAGCTGGCCTGTGGGGCAAAGTAGCAGTAAGTTGCAAAAACTGTTAACCTTTGCATCCTCTTGCAGAAATATGAGATGCTATAAAGAGTGTATCTGTTTTTCTCTGTCCTTTTACATTAGGCTTCTGTTTCTAGGGGGTTGTTTTTCATGAGTCTAGACTTTGCATGTATGTGTGGTGTGTCTATCTCTATAGTTTTCATTATTTTCCTAGAGGCAGGGGATGGCAGGAGGGAGGGCTATTGCAGAACTCTGAACTGGTAATAGTCTAGAAATGGGATAGGTTATAAATATTTGCATGAGTATTTCACATTTCCTGTTTTTATTGAAAAAAACATTGAGTTCTCTGATTTTTTAACTCCATGGCTCCAGCAACTACATGTCTCAGTGTCTCTCCACCTCTATACACAACCTATTTACCCCCTTTATCTATATCTTAATTCATAGCAATTTGGTTTCCATCCCTAGTACTCTGCTGATATTGTTCCTTCATTTCTAACTTTTAATTTGCCATATATAGGAGCTCTTTCTACTTCGCATTTCCCTTATTCTCTGTGAATGGGATTCTGAAATTCTCTCCTCAGTTCTAATCCTATATGGCTCCCTATCTCCTCTGATAACTTCTCAAATTCTCAGTTTTCTTTCTTCTGCCTCTTCAATAGAATTTCTCAGTTGCTGGCCTTTGTTACTTTTTTCATCTAATTTTATACTATAGGCTTGAGTTAAGGTGTCCATTTACTAAAATTCAATTAAAACCTGCTCAAAAGATGCCAGACTTCTTAGTTCCATTGCAAACCTTGAATTTCAGACTAGTTGTCAGTGGACTCCCGTGGATTTCTTGCCATCTTAGATTCTCACTGACTATAAGGAAATGCTCCCCTGTGTTTTGTCACTTTCTCTAGGTACATGATGATTAAAACTTGTCTCTGGCCACCTGATGTGTGAATAGGTCTCAGACATCCTAACCTAAGTATTTGTATAAGGTGTTTTGATCTCATGCTTTTATTCTAAAGGATCTTTGGAATTAAATGTTTCATGAACTGAACTCTAAGTAGATCCTTACTGCTAAATGAGACCAGGGGATAAGATAAATGCTAAGGACAGGAACTTTTCAGTTCTTAAAAATCTAACAGGAAAAGGACCGTATTTTTATCTTTCAGGCAGATTACAGATCTTGTGTAAATTGCTCTAAGTACTATTTCCTTTTAGTTCTTTAAAAATGCACAGTGTAGAAGTGAAAGTGAGAACTGTGTGACTGTAAAACTGTGAAAATTGTTTTCATGCAGGGATTATGGGCACAATCTCCTCATTAAGAGTGCAAATGGCTACCTTTTTCTTAGCATATGTTGTATTAGCTATTGAAAAATACTGTTCTACTAAGACGTATTAAGTGCATCTAAAAGACAACAGTATAGTTACTAACAATAATGAACATCAGAGAGTGTTCATTATGTGCCGGGGCAGTGATAAGAGTTATTTGTACTAATTTGATCCTCACAAAAAGTCAGTAAGGTGGATTATATTACTGGCCCTCTTTTATGTGAGAAAACATAAGTTCTGAGGGGTCAAAAAATCTACCTATAGTCACCAAAATCACTATAATTTTTGTTTGTAAGACCAATGTAAAATACTTATTTTTATACATTTTCTATTGTCAATATTAATGTATAGTTGTTTTTCCACCAAATCATACAGCCATGCATATATTTGTGGAAGAAGAAAGGATGAAAATGATTAAGTCCCATTTATTTCTAACTAAGCAATAAATAATGTTTGGTATATGCAGGATAAGAATAATTTAAAATTATAACATTGTAATGTTCAATTTAGTTTTAATATCATGATTTTAAATATATCACTGTGATTGATGATTTTAATTAAAATATTTCATATAATTTTAATTTGGCACTTAGAAAGTTGGATAATTAGGTACTCGAGAGTGAACACTCACTAAAGTGTATTTTAAATGATTCCATGACTATATAAATCACAAACAAAAGATTTCTAAATATATTTAAGTGCATGAATATGTTTTACAAAAGGAGAATAATTTTTTCCTTGTTTTTTTATTGTGAAATATATCATACACATGAAAGAGGGCATACAATATGTATGAATGAAGTAAAGATTAATACTTCATATATAGTCAACAAATATGTATTAGAAGCTTATTATAGGGACTTTCAAATTCAGCACTGAAATCTAAAGAAAGAGCTTAGAAGCTGCTACTCCCAATGTTACAAGATGAATCTTTTCAAACTGAGTTGATGACTTATCTCAGATTCCTCAGAGATATTAGTGTGGCAAATTGTGACCCAGAAATATGGACCAGAAATATGAATGCAGATGGTTACAGTCAAAATTTGTTCGCCTGGACACAAAACCCAAGAGCCATGAATGGTAAAAACACTTGAAAGGTAATTTGATGAATTGCCAGAGACTGAATATTGGGCTTGCATAAGAATGAGAAAATTTAGGGAGTTGCAGTCTTAGAGGAGCCCTACACTTTTGTGGCTTTACCTAGAGGCATTCCAGTGGGGTCTTATGCAAAGATCTGATAAAGATCTTCTAGTGACTTTGGAAAGAGAAAAGGAACAATTCTGAGAAACACTTACAGCCTTTTCCATAACAAAGGCCTATTCTCCAGGGTAAAAATATTGATGAACTTGATAAAAGCTAGAATCGGCCTTCCTATCCTAAGGGGGGAAAGAGTAAACACAATCAATAGGGGTGAACATTTCAAGAAATTAGATTGGGAAAACTCTACCAGGAAGGAAGGATGAGGCAAGGGAAAATAAAGATATAAGAGAATACCTTTAACGTTACAGCTCTAAGACACAGACCCCTGAGTTTTAATATAACCTCAGTTTCTGTATAATAAGAGTGGATTATACAATAGATTAAAGACTATAGGACACAGACTCTCTCTAAGAAGTACTTAGAGAAGAAGCCCAAAGGAAAGAAAGGCAGAAAAACAAAGGTGCTAGAGAAAGTCCATGCCTCTGGTACCAATAGGTACAGCAGTCATTAAACATAGTCCAATTCCTAGTGACAATAACATAAATCCTCACATTAAAGGTTTACTTACCTCAGTTGCTATTACCTGATGAATCATTTTTGACTTTCAGTAAAACTTATGACATGCTAAAAGGCAGGAAAAACACTGTGGAGATAAAAATCAAACACCAGAACAAGACTAAGATTCTTAAATTTTCAAGTGGAAATTTAAAATTAAGGACTTTATTGGAAAGGACATCTACATGTGAGAAAAAAATGAATATTGGAGACAGAGATGGACATTCTTAGGGAAAAAAATCAAAAGGAAATATTAGAAGGAGCAAATGTTATAAAAAATTTTCTTAAGTCTTTGATGGACTTCAAACAGATGTATGTACTGCTACATTCATTCAGCTCTATACAATAGCCAAGTTATGGAAATAACCTTGGTGCCCAAAGACAGATAATTGGATTAGGGAGATGTGGTGTGTGTGTTTGTGTATGTGTGTGCACACACACACACAAACACACACACACATTGGACTACTACTCAGCTTCAAAAACAGATAAACTCGTGCCATTTCCAACAACATGGATAGAACTAATGGGGATCATGATAAGCCAAGTAAGTCAGAAGGAGGAAGGCAAATATTAGATGCTGTGACTTATATATGAACTATAAAGAAACAGGGCCTCCCTGGTGGTGCAGCGGTTAAGTGCTGCACTGTGGAGCTGTTGGCAGCAGCGACGCCAGTTCAATGCCCAGCCGGAGAGAATCCCACTTGGTGCAGCAGACCTCTCCTGCCTCGACCGCTGCTCCCCTCAGCAGTGTATTTCCATCGATCTGCCTGTTCTGTTCCCCACTCTGTCTCTGGTGAACCCTCTTGCCACCCCATACCTCTCGCCTGTACCCCAGCTTGTATGCATAAATAAATAAATCTTTAAAAAAAAAAAAGAAATATAAAGAAACAAAAAAAAAAAGGGCAGGTAAAAACGAAACCACTATCAAATCCTAGAAATGTGACTATAAAATTGAGGTCACTAGAGTATGTGAGGGAGGAAGGAGGGCAGAATGGGAGAGATACAGTATAGTGGAGTGCAGTAGTTACCTTGATGGGTGAGGTTTAGTAATTTACACCTAAAGGGAGTGATCCTATATCTTTAAATCATACCTTGTTGTAAGCCAATGTTGCCTTAATAAAAAATAAAAAATATAATAATAAAATAAAAGAGGAAGGAGTGGCTGTGGTACAGTACCCTAAAGCTATTGACCTAGGCACATGCAAACATCGGAGTTCCTAAGGCCCAGCAATGAACTGAATAAGGGGGTGCATGAGCAGCTACTCAGGACAGAGGTTGCATTGTGGGAGAGCTACAGAGGTGAGGGAACAGAGTGAGGGCTACTGTTTGAATTTGAGGCTCTTTAGTTTTTCAGCTTCTTCCTCATTTTTTTTTTTTCGTAGAAGAACTGGGGTGTAGACCGGAGGTATGGAGGCATGAGAGAATTCATCAGAGATAGAGCAGGGAGCAGAACAGGCTGATTCACTGAAATACACTGCTGAGGGGAGCAGCAGGCCAAATAGGAGAGGTCTGCTGTGCCATATGTAGGTTAGCTCCTTGACCTGGGATCGAACTCAGGCCTTAGTGGTCACAACGCTACGACTTAACCCCTAGGCCACCAAAGAGGCCTGAATTTGAGTCTCTTAACACAGTACAGCTGTAGCCTTAATGAGGTCAGATCACATGGACTTCCTTATAGAACAGACTATCACTGAATTCCAGACTGAGATATATGAAACACCTGCCACCCTCCACCCCAGGCTGAGAAATCTAATTATGAAAGGGCCAATTCTCCATAAAAGTGTGATAAAGGTATTTTGCACTAAACAACGTGAAAATGCAGTATATCAAATTTTGTTAGTGCTTAAAGGGAAGTTTATAGCATTAAATGCATATATTAGAAAAAGAAGAAAGCTCTCAAATCAGTAACCTAAGTTTCCACCTTAAGTAATAAGTAAATGGACTATGCCCCTAGGTTTTTCACTGTTGCAGTGGGAGATTACAAATGGTAAAGGAGATACTAGACTATTCCATGTAACAATGGATTCAATTAGGAGACACCAGAGTAACTAAAAGTTACATAAGTAACTATATATAGTAGCTATATATAGAAATATTCTTAGGTATGTATATATAAAGAAGTTAGAGTACAAATACATACTACTTGTTCAGTCAGCAGAGGGGACTAGGCACAATGATACTCCATAACAAATAGCCTATCTCTTCCCTACATCACTAATAAAAAGAGTTAAATATCCTTGGGAAAATGACTGATTCTAGGATTGGGGGAAGAAACATACAAGATAAGTCTGGAACACCTTATAAAGTGAGAAACTTCTCAAAAAATATTTAAAAACACTCGCATTAGTGGGGGTATGTCAAAGGGGCACAGCAGCCAATGGAAGAGCTCCCAATATCCAAAGCTAGAATAATTTAAGCCACAAAAATAAAGTATGACAGCACACAATATAAAATAAACAATCATGTGTCCATACTGATATAAATGAATTAATTAAAAAAAATAGGAAGGAGAGACAAATCTTCACAGAAAAATTCCAAATAATTTATGTAAATACTCAGCCCTATAAGAGGTGGAGCATAATCCCTCACTCCTTATAGTTGCACACACTGACTTCCTTCCAAAGAGGATAGTATGGAATCGTCAGGAAAACAAACTTACACCAGAGAAGCACAACAAACACCGTCTCATCCAGGTTATCAAAGTTAATATCAACAGTGGTAAGTCATATGAAAGTATATATCTTTGATATGATATTGATAGAATAGCACTGTACCTCTCTGTGTCTTCCAAACCGATAACTTCAGTCTAAGTTTGAGAAAAATGTCAAACAAATCCCAACTAAAGGAAACTCTGCAAAACATCTGACAATTACTGTCAAAATCATCAAAAACAAGGAAAGTCTGAGAAATTGCCACGGCCAAAAGGTACCTAGGGAGGCATGATGAACAAACGTTATGTATGCTGGAAGGGATCCTGGAACATAAGTAGAACATTATGTTAAAACTAAGGATTTCTCAATGAAGCATTGGATTTAGTTAATAATGAATCCATATTGGATCATTCATAAATTTAATAATAGGGGAAACTGGCTATAAGGTATGTGGGGATTCTCTATTATCTTTGCAACTTTTTTGTAAGTTGGAACTACTTTGCAATTAGTTTATTAAAAAAAAAGATTATATGTGGGCACTTTTACTTGTGCAGGGGACACATTGCACAGCAAATAGACCTGGTCCTGTGCCTTCATGGTACTGTTTAGTGAGCAGGCAGGAAAAAATAAAGTTGGGGGGGAGTAGGGAAACACTTTGGATGGTGAAATCAAGCATTACAGGGGCACTTATTTTAGTGAGGATTATCAAGGAAGATCTCTTTGAGATTTGAAAGATAAGTATTAAATGGTTATGTAAAGAAGACAGGAGAAGGAAGTTTCCAGGTACAGGAAACAAGATGAGCGAAGTTCACAAGGAGCCTTAAGGAAGTGAATAAATGGCCTATGTGTCACACTGGACTCTTGCAGAATTTGAGTACCTGTAGTTCATTAGAGGGGGAGGGAGGACCGACCATATGACACATTAGTAGGAGAACAGGAAACCAAGTCAGGGGAGGTTATTATTATGGCAACTAGCACTCATTAACATGGGAGAACTCTAGGAAACTGTAGAACATGCCTCACTCCATCTTGGGAAGAAACTGAGGTAGCTTCCTTAGGTATACATACCAATAAATGGAGCTAAAGCAGGTTACCCAAAGGGAGAGAAAATCCGCTGACCCATGAGCCAGATACTCAAATTTCAAGGTTGTAAGATTTTCTACCCGAGAGATACCTATAGTCAAAGGAAAGCATGGAAAATGGGAATTAAGTGTTCATCAACTTGATCTTTGCTGGAAGTTTATAGTAAAAGAAGTTTAAAAATTAATGCTACATCTTCATGTTTATTGTTGAAAACCTATGTCTACCTAAGTTCCAAGTCAAAAAACTTTAGTACATCCTAATTGCAGGAAATGAAGGAAAGTTTTTCACCACTACTCAAATCCACTATATAAAATGCTAATTTTCACTTAGGGAAAAAAAAAACAAAACCCTAAGAGATAATTAGTTTCTCCAAAGAATTAGAGATCCTAGACCACTTTTAATTTTTGTATTTTCAAATAAGCTTTCAAT
Source organism: Scalopus aquaticus (assembly GCA_004024925.1). Lineage (NCBI taxonomy): Eukaryota > Metazoa > Chordata > Mammalia > Eulipotyphla > Talpidae > Scalopus > Scalopus aquaticus. The sequence continues at coordinate 13,102 of PVIJ01010463.1, forward strand.
AAAAAAAAGAGTCATATAAACCAAGGTATTAATAGCAAGTCATTTCAAGTTTACTCACAAGCCAAAGTAATAGTCTAAAGCCCTATTTCTTGAACTTATTTGAGGGACAGAACTCATAACAGTGGCATATTAGTACAATGATATAATTTGAGGGAGGGAGGCAAAGAGAAGGTATTTTCTTAATCTATTCCCCATTGAGAATCAGAGTTACTAATTACAGATTTTTACATAATACTGTTGAAGAAAAGATGAGCCTCTAAACTTAAACATAAATTTAACAAAGCACCTGCATTCTTTATCAGTTTTGCTTTGCACAAGTGTGGCACATAGGAACTAGGTTGAGGTTTAAGTGGAAATCCAGGTGAGGCCCTCAGCAATTCACTTAGTCTTTGTGATAACCTTCAGCAATTCTCTTGGTCTTTGTGTTTCCTACTTGGTAAAATAGGAATGACAGTGCTGGTTCTACCTCTTCTCAGGGAGTTCTAAGACATAGTTTCATTTATTTATACAAACATTTATATATATACTAGGCATTGATTGGGGGAGCATAATGAATAAAATATATTCCTTGTTTTCATGGAGCTTACATTTCAATGGGGGAAGTTACATGAAAAATAAAGCACAAAGACAGGTGCTATCCACGGGGGTAGAGATGGAAGGAGGGTATTATATTTTACCATTGGTGACCTGGGGCAGCTTCTCTGGAATTTCAATAGAGACTTGAAAAAGTAAGTAGTGAGGGCTTACAACTTACTTCTTACACCTTGTGGGTCTTACGCCCAAGGGACTGGTGACAGATGTGCTTTTCTCCCATGGACTGATCAGCAGAACAACTTGTTAATAAGATTGGAGCCATGGGTGGGAGTCGGGTGTGTATCATTGGAGTCACACTCTCTAAAGCCAAAATCCAATATTCAGTTTGACCCACTCTTCCCTGTCAATAAAAAGATCAGGATCTTGCTTTCAAGCAGCATCCTGCATTGTGCAGCCTGCTCCACAACTCTCATCTCTTTTCACCGTGGTGGTGGTGTTGCTCAATGCAACAATACCTTAGTAAAAGACACAGCAGAGGCAAAGGGACTGATGTTGGAGATACTTGGCACATTTCAGGCACTGCAGTGAGCATGGCTGGAGGAGTGTGCCGGCAGAATGGCAGTGAAGTCCAATAGGTGGGGTTGGGTGTGTAGATCATTTAAGGAAGGAGTTTGACTCTCATGTGAAGGGAGATGGGAGCCACTGGAGGGGACTGAACAAAAGAAAAACATAATCTAGCTTATGCTTTAAGAGGATCACTCTGGCTACTGGGCAGACTAGATTATGAAGAATAAAGGGTGATAGAATAGTTCAGTGACAATGTATTAAGCAGACAAGATAGGGTTACAGTGTACAAGTGATATTTGGTCAGTCTAGGTATATTTTGAAGGAAGAGGGAACAGGATTTTCTGGTAGACAAGAAATGATGTATGAGAGAAGGGAGAACAAGAGTTAGACCAGAAAAAAACAGAACAAAGCATTACTGATGTAAGTGAGCTTGCTTTAGAATTTAAAGAGCCTTATATATGCTGTTTTTTAAGGTAATTTTTTACCAGAAGCCAAATATGTCATAGATTAAAATTTTATTCCACTTCACCATAACATAATTATTTCATGATTTTAACCAAATTTTAATTCTGCAAAACTCACTAATCAGAGGTCAGTTTACAATAGACATTCCAATCAGAAAATGTTTTATTATAAGAAACAATCAGGTAAAAATGCAAAAAATTTTGTGCAATTATGGCAAAATGTTTTAAAATATCTATACATTTGCCCCCATAGGACTACAGTACTTACTACATACCTGAGCACTGAACATTGAATGCCATTTTAAATTGCTTCACATAGGGAATCTGATTCCTTGCAGATCACAATCACTTTCTCATGCACCAATGAAATCAGCTTGATGCTTAATTATCAACTTTGTAGGAAAACAGAAAACAAAGATGGATAATAAAGAATACAATTTCTACTTTCCTATAACATAGTTATACCAAGTACAATTTTCAATGTGTAAAAAATATATAGGAAAGTGCTACATACATTCTTCAAATGCAAAACAAGGTTAAAGTGGGACTGGCATGTTTTAGACTATATTTTAATTCTTTAGTACCCATTGTGCCTTTTACTTGTATTATCATACGATGCAAATGTACCTTAATATCTAAACATATACCGACACATATTACTAATCTTAGATTTCTAGGACCTCTTCTGAAATCATTTTAAAAGTGGCAAAATATCCCAGCTATATAATTTAAACAAATAGTTCTTCATACAAAAATGTAATATATATTCTACTCCGATAGCAAATTCTAAACCTTGACATTAACACATTATACTTAGATATCACACCCTCAATATAAATTGTTATAGCAAAAGGATCAACTGTTGTGCAGATCAAAAGAATAAATCTGCTGCAGAATTAACCACAGTGTGTTGTACTTCTATATATCATACGGCACAAGTAAGGTGCCAACTCAAAGTTCTATGTCATGTTTTCAAGTAACATATATTTCTATATAAATACATAAGATTGTCCAAAAGTGTCAGGAAATCTTAGATATTCAAAAAAGCTCTCAAAAATAAATTACATGAACATCTTTCACAAAAGTTGATTTTTTGTTGTCTTTTCATCCCCTCTGCAATGCAACACTGTAAGGACGCTTCAAAAAACACACAGAAATAACTTCAAAACATAAGGTAAAGAAAACAGAAGATACAGAAAACCTGGAGAGAAAGAATAGGTTATTGGTTGACAAAGTTTATGATGAGATTAGAGATACATTTTCAAGACCCAAAGAAGAAATCACACATACCTAGCCTCCCAAGCCTAAATTTTAAACTGTGAATTCTATAAATGCTGTCCACTTTAAATTCTGTTTCAGAAAACATTCCTACTTGTAAAACTCTACAAGTAATTTGAAAAGTTTCTGAAAAACGAGGTATGTGATGCAAAGAGGCAATGTTTTAAATTTGTTTCACAGTATCACATTACAATTTGTGCAAGAATTTTAAATACAAACCATGCTAGTTTGTTTTAAGAGAATCAAAATGTTCTAGTTGAGGATAGACTCTAGGCTATACTTATAGTCTTTATCAATTATTCTAGGCATAGTAAAAAATAAGTTACTAGTCCAAATATCTGCCTTAGGTATTACATATCAGTTGGTTTGTACTTTATGTTAATATTCCTAACTTATTATTAGGAATTCACCAGTTATCTATGAAAAACAATTTAGTACCTATAATGCTATGGTTCTGACATTCTTTACCTTCTCAGTTACCTTCAGCAAAGACAGGTTTTCAATGTAAAAATATCCATCAATGTTAAGTGCAAAAAATGAAAAAAAAAATGAGGTTTCAATTGTCACATATAATGTAAAAGCCATTAAATTAGACTATGGAAGGAGTTTCACGTTTCTAGAAAACAGAATTTTAAAAGTACGTGTAAAACTTCACATTATGCTCTGTGCAGAAGAGAAATAAGTTACTTTTCAATGTACCAAAAATAACCAGATAGGTAGAGGACAGGGAAGGAGGTCAAACAACAAAATGACCCGTGTTAGTGCAAACTAAGAATAATGTTCTCACTATTCTAAGATTGAGTCCAGTTAGACCAGTAACTGGCCATATTTTGCTATCATGTGAGTAGAGAATCTTGTGAAATCACAAGAATTCAACAGGTATTCTACTACAGCCACAAAATCAACATATCAATTTGAAGGTAAGTGTAGGCTCAGACAATTTAAATCTATCTAGCTACACACATGAATTAACTTATCCTAGCACCAGCTACCTGTGAATTTGAGCCCTTTTCGGGATTTTAAAAAATGAGACAGTGTTAGCACTTGTAAAGCTTATCAACAGAAAACTGCTACTTTAAAACTTTAGCTTAACTTAAAGTTACACAGAAAATATGAATCAAACTAAATGTTCTTTCTGAGACTGATCTGCTTTCCCTCCAATCTACTCTAATAACAGAACACATTTAAATCTCAGTACACTTGAAAACAGTACACAAATCTATCTATCTATATATCTATATATTAAGAATGAGGACCTAAGTTAGTGCTTCTCTGTGTTAGAGAGGTCACAGCTAAAGTTCTAGTGATATTGCCTCAGATTTTTACCCGTATTTAAAACAAAAAGTCACATCAAACTAGTTTGGATGTCTCTAACCAATAATATCCTAACTGTTCTTAACAGAGTGCATAGTTACCTCTCAGTGACCACTTATCACAAAATTCTAAAATACTACTACTTTTATACCAGAAAAAAAAATGCTGATAATTGCACTTTGTAACCTTTTGCTTACTAAAATGAAAATATCACAAGGATGAAAAGTAATCCGTCCCTATACTGTAATCTTAAAGAGCACCCATTTCTGTTTACAAACTCTCAGCTTTTTTGAATACTGACAGCACTCCTTGTATCATTGAAAGACTACATTTCCTCAAGTACAAGATGCCAGTGAGCTCACTAAGGCCTGCTCCTCATTAAAGTACTTTCTGAAGACACTGAGGATAGAGTTTAGCCACAGCACATTCAAAATGCCGGCCAAGGTCCCAGAGTCGATCTGGGGTTTCATATACTTTCATCCATTGGTCAGCAATGTCATCATATTGGTAAAGGGAATTTTTTCTGCTGGTTCTGAAGACATGTTCTTCAACGGTCACTTGAGTAGCTCGAACAAATAAATGGAGTTTATTCTGGAAAAGTACCAATTTAAGGTATGGATTTATGGACTCATCACATGGAAAGTCCTTCTTGCGAGTCCATTTATTTAGCTCGATGTCATAGGCTTCTACAGTAAACATACGTTGATGATTTCCACAGGTTCCAGCTATGTAGTAGATAGAGTCCTTGTATACAGCTGCTAAGCCCTGGATTCTAGGCACAGTCATGGGGGTTAAAAAACCCCAGTAGTCTTTTTGAGGTTCATAGAAGAGAAAAAATTCTCCTGAAAAAAAAAAAGAATATTTACATTTTTATGAACAATTTGTGAATATATGTTGAAGACTATAGAGCATAATTTCCAAATATATCACTCTCTAAAAAGTTTCTTTCATAATTTCCACAGATACATTAACATGAAGTTTAAAAGTACCGTAAAACTTTTTTATTCTATGGTACAACACACATAATATGACAGTGGACCTGATTTGGGATGTTCATATTTGGGGAAGTGTAAGGACTTACTTTGGCTTGATGGCAGAGATATAGTTAAGAGCTTGATTTGATTTGTTCTATCCATTAATGTGCTTCAGAAAAGTTATTTTAAGCCAGCTCTAAAACCTTGTTATTACTAATGGTAAGATCAAAAATATCTAAGTTTCATCATAAATAAGTTGCTCTAAGTTCGTGTGTTAATTGCTTAATTAGAATGTAATACAAATAATATTTCAGATGTATATCTTGGGGTCACCCATGTGCTTCCATTAGTGTTTCTGTAATGCAGAGGTAAATATCCAGTTGACTTTGAGTCAGTTTCAGTTCTCTTTTGACCATAAAAGAGCATGCTGAGTCAGACTACCCATACAAAATGTCTTCAAAGAATTAAACCAGTGAAAATGTATGTTTTTGCTAACTGTAACATGTGTATAAAATCCTTGAGATAAAAATTTTAGCCCTTTATGAACACACTAAATGATATATCAATAGCCAAAGGTAGCACAACATAAGTTTCCTATTATACATGTTCAAATTTATTTACATACAGACTTTGTTTAGATTAAACATACATACTTCTAAATTGACCTCCCCCTTGAAAATTATTTGGTACTAGGTTTACCCTTAACTACAAATGCAACCGCCTACTTAATCATAATGACACTTTACTTTTCATTTTTCTTAAAATTATTGTTAAACTCCCATTTTTGCTTGCATATTACCTACTCTTATTGACAGACTAATAACTGGATTCTTAGTAAAGAGGATAGGAATTTAAACTTCTGAAATATACCTCTCTAGAACTCTATAAATCACTTATGGAAAAGGAAAGATGACACATAAAGTTGATTTTTAAAAATTAAAAGTCTTTTCAGAAGGTAGAATGGTGGTTGTCAGGGGTTGGGAGTAGGGGATAATAGGAGTAATTGTTTTATGGATGCAGACTTTCAGTTTGGGAAGACAAAAATGTTCTAAAGATAATTCAAATTGTAGGTATCTCCAAAAAGCACTAATCTGAAATATAAATGGTAGTGTTGGTTGCACAATAATATGAATAAAGTCAGTGCCATTGAATTACATACTAAAAATGGTCAAAGTGATAAATTTTACTTTAGTTACATTCTACCTCAGTTTATCAAAAAATGAGAATTATTTCTATACATAAACAAAGAAATATCAATAGTTCCAAAATGTTAGGTAAAAAAAGGTACAGAACAGTATATATGTTACCATTTTGTTTGTCTGAACTATATTTGCAACTTCTATGTTAAATCTAAAATTATTTCAAATAAAAGTTTAAAAAGTAGAGAATATTACACATGTACAGATACATTTGAATATGGGTAAAACAACTCTGAAAAATTAGATTAGAAAATGATAATTGCTTTTCCTGCTTGGAAAAAGTGAAAGTCTACATTGGAAAGCTATATATAAGCAGACATTTTCTTACCTGCAAACCTTCTGTACTTTGAGTTTCTATTTTATGTGTACATTCCTTCAGTAAATATAAATATGTAAGTAAAAAAAAACTAAAGTCTTCTTTAATAAACCCAAAACAATGTTAGACGATTAGGAAAACCCTCAGATATTTACTTACCATTATAATTTTGAATATCATGTGCAAAAAAAAAAACCAAAACAAAATAAAAACCACACCAGAAAACAAAAAGTAATAGAAGACAGAAATGGTTAGATATTGCATTAGCATTGTTAAAATTGCTTTACAACCTAAAGTAATACACACACACACACACACACACACACACACACACACACTCTTAATGTAATCCCTATCAAATCCTTATGGTATTCTTCACAGAAATAGAAAGAAAAATCATGGAAACTATTTGAAACTACATTAAGACCTTACATATCAAAAACACTGTAGAGAAGAGAAGAAAGCATAAAAATGGAGTTGTCATACTCCCTGACTTAAAAAGCTAGAGTACTAAAAACAGGTTGGTACTGGAATAAAAACACATAAACAGATTAATGGAATAGAACTGAGCGTCAGGAATAAAGTGACACATATTTGGAAAACTAATTTACCACAAAAGAGCCAAGTGAGTACACAGTTAGGAAAGTCTATACAAAGGTGTTGTGAAAACTGAACAAGTCACATGGAAAAGACTGAAACTAGATTACTAATACCACATGCAAAAATAAATTCAAACTGGATAAAAGAGTTGGATGTTAGACCTGAAACCATAAAATACATAGAAGGTAAACCATAAAACACATGAAAGAAACACAGAGGATATGCTTTGGCTTTAGAGATATGTTTGGGAACTCAACACCAACAGCAAAGGAAACAAAAGCAAAAAAAGAAAAGAAAGGAAACAGGACTACGATTATCTAAAAAAGTTCTGCAGAACTAAAGAAATCTGTATCAAAACAGAAAGACATGCAAGAAGATATTTGCATATCTTTTGTCCAACAAAAGGATTAATATCCAAAAATACACAAAGAGCTCAAAAAATTCATCAATAGAAAATAAATGGGCTAAGGATTGGAATAGACAGATCTGCAAAGAAGAAATATAGATGGCCAATAGGCATATAAAAAGATGTTCATCTAATTATTAGGGAAATGCAAATCAAAACAACAATGAGATATCACCTTACCCCTGTGAGAATGGGCTATTATCCAAAAGACAAGAAACAAAAATGTTGGAAGAATGTGAAAAGACAGCACCCTTTATACAGTGTTGATAGGAATGTAAGCTGGTACAGCATGGAAAGCAGTTCGGAGAGTCCTCAAAAAGTTAAATATGGAAATTTCATATGACTCAATTTTCCTGTTCCTGGGTTTTCACACCCAAAATACAAAAACAGAAGTAAGAATAATGCACCCCCAGGCATGTTTACTGCAGCATTGTTTACAATAGCTAAGAACTGGAAACAAATGAATTGCCCATCAACCGAGGATGGATAAAGATATGGCATTTATAAAAAATGGAATACTATTCAGCTATAAATGATGAAATCCTGCCATTTGCAGCAACATAGAGGGAATTATACTTAGTGAAATAAGCCAGACAGAAGACAACAAAAACTGTTTGATTTCATTCATATATGGTAGATACAAGGAAACAGATTAACGAAATAAAATGAAAATAAACTTTCATACTATAAAAACAGTTTTTATAGTGAGTACCAAAAGTGGGATGGGTAAATTGGGGAAGAGGAGACAATGGTAGAGTGAAGGATAGACTAGACTTTTGGCAGTGAATGTAATGTAGTATAGACACATGTTAATTAATGATGATCATAACTGAAACTTATTATAATGGCTGTTATTTCAATTACTTTTGTTTTCAATTTAAAAATGGCTGCATGCGAAGAGAAAAAGACCCTTGTGCACTGCTGGTGAGAATGTAAATTGAAGTAGTCATTATGGAAAATAGTATGAAGATTACTCGAAATGCTAAAAAAACAATTTCAGTATGATCTAGTTATCTTGTTTTCTGGGTATTTCCCCAAAACCACAAAAACATTATTTAAAAAAAATTATATGCACCCCCATGTTTATTGCACTATTATTTACAATATCCAAGAATTATAAAGAACCTGTGTCGATGCACAGACACCTGGACACACACACACACACACAGAATTACAAATCAGCTATAAAACAAAACAACAAGATGAAATTCTGCCATTTATAACAACATGGATGGACCTTGGGAATATTAAGCTTAATGAGTCAGATGAAGAAAGACAAGAAGTACTTACTCCACAAGATGTCAAAACACAGTAAGAGCAGTAAAAACTTGCAGTATCACTTTAGTAACTTAAAAATACCTGACTTTTTGATATGTAATTTTATTTTTGTATAGGCCCTATACAAACAGTTTATTCTAATAGCTTATAAGACAGAGGTATTCTTCAATGAACAGGAACAAACATCTCTTTTTATATGTCACAATTTGACATGCTGCCCTTTCGTGAAGAACCAGATCACTTAGGCACCTACCCTGCAAAACATAGATCTTCTCTTTGTACTCCACAGCATTGTGAAACTCCATCGCAACAGGCATCGCACAAACAGTTGTCCAACAATTCTCTCTGCTGTCGTAGCACTCCACAGATTTGAGTGAGTTTCTCCCATCACCTTCATAAACACGACCTCCAATTGCATACATCTTACCACAGCAATGCACCAGTTTGCAGCCTATTCTGGCTCGAAGCAAGGATGGTTTGGATAGCCACCTATTGGTGGAATGGTCATACATCCAGAAATCATTTTCTGCCTTATGGTCGATGGATACTTCACTGCTGCTTGGCCTATACCCTCCTGCAATGTAAATGTCATTATCTGGTGATACAAGAATCCCAACTTCTCTTAAATCATTTGGTGGTTTGCATAGTTTAAACACTCTTCCTGTGACTATATCTAGACAAGGCACTGTTTGCTTCTTTCCTGAGTGCTTATGGGCAGCATCAAAACATATAATCATTTCAGATGCAGTCATTCCAAGTCTCTGTGTACAGCCATTGGTATTGGATGATCCCTTTTCTATGTAACTTTTCGCTATAGCTTGTGCAAACTGAGGTGGAATTTTCTCTATAAAGGTATCTTCCATCAGAGGAAAACGTATGCATTTGGCAAAAATTTCTGGAAGGTACACTTCTCTTTCATTCTGTTCATGTTCAAACCACCTTACAATGCTTTCATAAACATGCTCTTCTCGGTCTACATTTAAATCATCACTGTCTAGTATACTTATCAGTTGGTCTTTCGTCAGTTGGAGAAATTCTTGTTCTTTGGTGACACACAGGAACTTTTTACGAATATATTCTTTTGATCGATCTCCGAGTTCCTGATGACCATAATGATCAGCAAAGATGAAGACCCCAATAGAATTTTGTGGGTCCAAATGACTGATCATATACTTAGCACACTGGTCTTGGATAGAAGGAATCTGGAAGATGCTGGCTGCAGTGAACAAGGCTTGAACATTGGCCTCTGTCAGAACAACTCTGGAGGTATAAGCATAGTTCAGTACTAAATCCATTGATTCAGCTTCAACACCAACTATTCGAACTTCTTTTTGAGTACTTTCTGTAAGGCCACTAGTGAACATGGATCTGAGAAGGAAAAAGTGGTTAATATTATATGTGTTCTACAACTGAAATTATTGTGGCAAATTTATAATAGCATAAAGTTACCACAAAAAATAACCCTTTCAAACTGTAAATTATTTCCAAATGTGTTCCCTGATATTCTGAATGGAAATAATATTTGATGATCTAGCAAAAAGATTTAGTCTGGCTAATCTCAAAAACCCTATTCTCAGGACCAGCCCACTTTGTGCCAACTCTGAAAAAAGGAGAGTATACCAAATTAAAGCACCCCAAAAGGTACATGGACTATTCCAAGTGACCTTATTTTCCTTGGCACCTCTATCCAGGGTTCTGGTCAAAGTGTCCTAGGAATGTGAGATCTTAAGCAGGTCAGACAGAAAGTTTAAGAATACCTGTAAGATATCAATGAGATATATCAGCATACAAAGAGACTATCTTATAGAACTTCTCAAGTTCTAGTGAAACTTTACAAGGCAATTATGACCAGAATATTAATTTTAGAAAAACACAATGGCAAAATTCAGCAAGTTGGACAAACGGTACAAAGATTCACTTATACACTTATAAGGTAAATAACTCCCAGAGATGTCATATATAGTATGGCAACCACAGTTAACAATACTGTATTGTAACTGAAAGTTGCTAAGAGAGATCTTGAAGTTCTCATCACAAGAAAAACAACTGCAACTATGTATGGTGATTAATATTTTAGAGATAAACTTTTGCCTTTTTTAAATTATTTATGCATTTATGGGACTCTGTTGGCCAAAACATACAGTAACCAAAAGCCTGGCTCTTTAGTTAAGTATTAGTCATTAAAAATATCATTTGATTTTCTTTTCCATCCCTTAAGGTTTCTTTCTAAGTGCTCTTAAAATTAAATATAAAAATCAAATCAAAAGTTCCTTAAAAGCCTGCTGAGAAAAGGGCTGTGTGCCCTTAATAGATGTCTGCTGAAGAAATTAACCTAACGCTGTTGATAAAGTTGATTTTTCAGATCCAGATCTCTCCATATTTTTTAAGGGTTATAGTCTAAAAAATATCCATAAATGGGTAGATTGTCAGGAATATTTGAAGACTCCATCAAATACATTGAACTAATTTTAAAGTGCAATATGAGAAATATGAGGTATATGAGGGTACAATACATATAACCCAGCTTGCTGCCCAGGTCACCAATCTTTGAGTCCTATTTTTACTTCTACAATGTAAATTTTAAGTTTAATATCACACAGATTTTTTTTTTTTTTTTGATGACTGAAAACTAGATGTTCCAATATATAAGGTGGTTTTCAGTTCAGGTGGTAAAACCCCAGCTATACAGCCACCAATTAAAAAGAAAAATAAAGCCCTTCATTAGACAAAGATTAACTCCCAAAGGAGAGCATTACCACATATCCCTTTATCATGGGAACTACCTCTGACTTGAATAGACTAGTCTCAGACACAAGAACAGGGTAACACTTGATAAGCTCACTGTTCTGATAGATTCTATATGTAAACTCTATGTAAGTGGGAGAACTTTCTATCACAAAATCTTGAGCAGCAGAAAGTTTCTAATAGTCATACAAAATGTAATTCTGATAAGTCATTGGGTTCACAAAACAGTCATGCCAGACTTCAAACTATTCTAATTCTTCTACTAGTGATGCAAGATTTAGAAATTATTAAGTATGACTCCAGATCTCACATAAGGAGCAGCACTAGTGCCAAGAAACTTCAGTATAAAAACCTCTAGGCAAGATATAAGAACCTAACCTTAAGTTTTCTAACCAAATAGCTTCATTTGAATTCAGATATCTTAGAAAGTTTTCCAAACATTTCCTTAGCTTTTGGAAATTAAAAAAAGAATCCAGTATGAATTTAATATACTTCTTATAAAGTGATTTGTCTAGGTCTTCAAAATTAATTGTGATATTTAAATAAGTGAAAGTATACAACCATTTACTAGTTGATTTAAAAGAAGGTCACTTAAGCTCACTTTTTCACATATAAAATGGGAATAGCAACCTTCAGAGACAATATTATAAAATTATATAAAGCACTCTGTGTAAAGTAAGGGTTTGATAAGTACTGAGAAGTATTCACTGTGACTTATATTGACACAATCATATCTAATGGATAGTTTGGATAAGTGAACCTCATCAGCAGCTTCCACTACTAGGCCAAACTCCACACCCTCTGTATATAAGTTATTTCTTTTTCCTTTCTGGCTCACTGTCTCATGATGGTTAATACTTAATAGTCAAATGACCTACGCTAGGCAAGTCTGAATGGTTACGTCACAGGCATCATTACTGAAGTGACTATATTTAACTCAGTATTCTGAGAAAAGAAGAACTAGAAACTACTGTCTGGCACAATACACTACTATATGTCCTACAAAAGTCAGCACATTCAAAAGGAAGAAAAACACATTTAGTGTGCAGTTGAGAAAATTATTTCACTGTCATTCATGCACCACTTTTGAATATTGAAAGGCTTAAAAAGTGAGCAATTGAAACAAAAGAAGTGGGAACTGCTTTTATCAATTTTTTAATCCAAGTTTTAAAATTTTTCAAAGTTTTATGACACACAAAGGTGAAAATAAATGAACATTAAAACTTAGCTTAAACATACTGCTGGAAATCTTGGAAAAAGTCTCTAGTCTGAGACCTAAGATGCATAGAAACGGTCTTTCATTCAGTTTCACTACTCTTGTCCCATGTCATTAAAACAATCTATTGAACGTTTCTCAAAGAACAGGCTATTATGTTTTAAACTCTAAAAGAGTTATCAGCACTAAAGAAATATGCATAATAGGTAACTTTTTGGAACAAATTCTAGGTAAGCACTATATCCAATAAAACTATTGATGATGGAAATACTGTATTCCTGGGCTGTACAATATGGCAGCCATTACCTATATGTGGCTACTGAGCACTTTAAATATGGTTAATGTGCCTGAAGAACTAACTTCTTAATTTTATTTAAAATATTTTAAATAGAAGTTCAAATAGCCACCTGTTACAGTAGCTGCCATATTGGGCAGCACAATTCTAAATTTTCTGGCCATTTACCTGAGACAAAAAAACATACACTAACTTAGAAAGCAACCTGAATTCTAGAAGAATCCATTAAGTCAAAAACATGAGTTTAATGAAATAGGGTCTGCTATCTATTTTCAGGAAATAAACTCACTGGTTCATTTCATTGTATAATCTCAGCATAATAACCAAGTGGGCAATACTAAGGGAGAAGGGGAGCTCTGTGCGGTTATCAATAGAAGTTTCTACCATCATCATACCTGAAGTAAGGGCTGATTGCAGCAAGAACGTTTCTATGACAGGAAAATGTTTTCCCGTGATCCACTTCCACTACAATGTCTGTCAACTGTCCTTCATCGTACATTGTTTTGAGTTGCTTAAGAATACTGCAAGCATGGAAGGGGTCCATGGCATCGTTGGCTGTGTCTGAAGATGGAATCCCATTCGGTGTTGGGGAAGACTTATTTAAATCTAGGAGGAGAAAAATCGTACAACCACAAGAAGTTCCGAGCCAGTTACGGCGTCACGGGGTTTGTTTGCTTGGCTCCCCCCCACCCTTCCAAAAATGCATTTATATATAAATACACATAAATATTTATATATATTCAACAAATCCACAAATGGGACCGCGGGGTAGAGTCTAGGGTAGAGCGAGCAGAAAGCGAGCTGTGATGCAAGTTCAAACACCAGCCTGCTCCTCAGGGAACCCGGCGAGCCCGAAGCTCCGTGCTCGCGGAGGGACTGAGCGGGCAGAACAGGCGAGGTGTCCGCGGCGACTCCGACGAGCGCCGGATCATCCCAGCTGAGAACGGAGGGTTGGAGCCTCACGAGGAAAGCTCGATGGATGGCTGCCCCCAGTGGCCCCTCAACCGCCTCCGAACGGGTGGGAGCGGCGGCGGGTACCCGGCCTCCCCATCCCTGTCCAGCCGGACCGCCCACCGTCCTCCACGCCATCCATCCTCCCTCCCCTCATCCCTCTCCACCTCTCCATCCTTTGCTCTAGCTCCTCAAAGCCATCTCTCTGCTCTCAGCCTGAGCTTGGCCCGGGCCCAGGATCCCCCTTCCCCCTCCCTACCTCTCCCTAGCCACCACACTACCCACCTGCCGACGCGGCCATTTCTCAACCGAGCCCTGGCTCTAGCTATTTAAAGAGGAAATGTCATTTCGCTGCTCTCTCTCCCGGGTTCCGGCTCTTCTAAGCGTCCCCTAGCCAATGGGGAGGTCTATGCACACGGCTCCGCCCTTAGTCTCAGAATTCTGGGCGCCGATTGGCCACAACACGCGCACGAGCCCATCGGGTAGTGTAGTTTTATTGCCCTTGCTCCCGCGTGGTCCGGGTCGGGAGGAGGCCCGGCGTGGGAATTCCTATTGGCTTGTTCACGCGAAGGTGGAGCGCTGGGGGTCTGCCAGCCTGTGTCCGCGGTGCGCGCAGTGCCTGCCGGAAGAAGTAGTCTTCTGGCTGAGCAGAGCTGTCATTCTAAGGGGCTAGGGTAGGGAAAGCTCTTCAAGTGCAAATTTCCCCATTTTAGGCCTCTCTCCAGGCTCCCGGCTCTTTTATTTTTTTCTTCTTACCATGTTCTTCATTCCCTAAACCTCCTGCCAATGACTAACTTCTGGTATGAAAGCGAACTGTGCGTGAGACTGTGAAACCAGAAAAATTTGGAAATAGACAAGAGGACTGTTGTCCAAAAATGCAAGGAAATCTGACACCCCACCCTGAAGAAAAATATTAGGAGGCCCAAAAGCAAGCCTCATCTCTGATGAGTCACCTGTGACACCCAGTTGAAATAGCGTCGCCTTGGCCAAGTGCTCCGGTTTCCAAAGATTAACTTGGTCTGGTTACAAGGCTGCTCAGGATCTTTTACTCCCACTCATGCCTTGCTTTTCCTCGCACACTCAGAGAACACCTGTTTCACTTTTAAGGACACAGTACATTCTAGAGGGATTCTAGATGCTTTCCTTTTTGCTCTTGGGAAATGGAAGGGTTAAGATACTACGTAGTCTGGGATTTCTTTTGAAAGTAGTCTGGGATTTCTTTTGAAAATATATTGGAGAGTGCTCTGAGCCTGGCGTAAGGGAAATATGCTTACTAAAAGTGGAATCCTAGATAAGACCTTGACCTTTTAACTCTTGAGCACTAAGATTCTTTACCTGTAACCTGTGAATAAAAATTCCTATTCTGTCCGCCTCATAAACTGCAAGTCTTTTGAAAATAAGCAGAAATTTCACTGCTGACAAGTTATTATTTAGGTGTCTGTTTTAACATCTCATAGGGTACCTGGCACATTATAGATACTTAATATTTTTAAAGTCAATGTAAGGCACAAATAAGCCAACATAGGAAATGCTATTTCATCTTTGAAATGTAAGGAGGCATTATCAGTGAATGGGAAGGAATTCATTGTTAGTGGAGATACAGTTAGTTCACACGCACATAGCTTTTCTAACACTAAAAAGAACAGTTGAACTTCTTGATTTAGGGATCTTGGAATTTAAGTTGTGACTGAGAAAGAGAGAATGATGAAAAACTATTTAGTTCCGTCCCATGTGTCTGCTGAAAAAATAAGAGCTCAAAGTACTATAATTTCATGCAAGTTAATGAGATTTGGTGTTTCTTAAGGACTGGGATCTATAGCTGTTGATGTAATATCCTCTTTATAAAAACCCTATCTACATAGTTCTGCATGGATGAAAGTGAATTAACTTTTGTTACTGATATATTTAAATTTCCATTTTTTATGAATTCAGTGTTATGCTTTCTGATTTATGGAAATATTAGGGGTTCCAGTCATAACAATATAATACTAAATAATAAAATGGCATCAATCCTTATGGTTACTAGAATTAGAAAATAAAAATACAACATATGCAATATTTGGGACATACTGAAAGTAAAATATCACTTGCTTATCTGCAATTGAAATTTATTTGCATGTTTTGTATTTTATCTGGCAACCTCTCAAACTCGTTAAAATAAAGGTTTTCTTGTTTGTGTTTTGTTTTTGTTCTAGTCACTTATCTAGTCTTATGAAATTTGACTAGTTTTTCAGTTAATTTTCATCTTAGCAAGTAGAGTTGGAAATAATGAATTAAAAGAAAGCTCAATTAATGATTCTTTATCCCATTAAAATTTCTGAATTTGGAGATGGACAGAATAAAAAGAACAAAAACAAAACTATATAAAATAAGAAAAGAGTGAAGCTTTATAATTCAATATTGCCATTTATATGACAGTAAATAAACTCCATTTTAGTGGGCAGATGGCATAACACAGTAAAGATTTCATCATCAGTACAAGTGCATTAAAAAGAAAACCAGAATAATTAGGAGATGTAAAATTTGAGCTAGTAGTTCCATACTGTTCATTCTCAATGATCTTTAACAATACAAAGGCGATTTTGTTTCAGGGTTGATACTAAATAGACAAAGCTTTGTTTTCAAATAGCTCTAATGTGAAATTTAATAAGAACTTACTGCCATCCAGAAAGGCAGCAGCAAAAGTAAACCAGCTTTCTTCTTAATATATTAGGTGTATAATGTCCTCTGAAGCAATTTCTTATATATTTACAAGTCAAAGTGAAATTTTGTAAGGAAAATATTGAAAATGCAAATCAGAATGTTTGAGGACCTGTATTTAGTCCAAATTAGGCATTTAGAGCTTTATTATTTTAATATGTATTTCTCCTGAGCCAAAAACAAGGAAGATTGCTATAATCTTCTTATAATCAAAATGACGGTTAGAGTCAAAAAGTCTTTACATTTAAATTCCAGAAAAATATGAAGGATTATGAAAGTAGCAAATTTAGAAAATGAGAAAATTGCCTAGTTACTTTGTTATTTTTTTCTACTTTCACTTTAGGAGAATGACTTTTAGCAATTATCAGCTGTGCCCAGGCTACTGTCGATAATAATACCACACAACTCAAGAATGATAGAAACCCTGATGAAGAAGGTGTAAAAGAAAATAGGACTTCACTACTGCAAATCGATTCTGCCGTTTTCCTATTTCCCCCTTTCGGTACTGGCTGAGCCTGTGAAATTGACCTGAGCTATATAAAATGAAAGCAAAAAGAGAATACCTGTGACTCTTACCTTTTACCAAATGACATCCTTATATATTTATCCTTCCCGGACTACAGCCACAATATGGGAAAATGTGACATTTTCCCTTGCTAAAGACTATATTTAGTTAAATTTATACCTGAAGTGAAGCAACAAAAGTGATTACTTGAATTTAAATTTAATATATCAAATATTGAAAAGGTGTTTTTTTGTTTCTAGAAACATATTGCACATAGTTTCTTTTGACTTAGTTTCTTTTAAGTACCAGCCTCTAAACAGATATTAACATCAGTTTCACTGAACATTGCTGGCCTTTGTTGTGTTTTAATTTTTATTCCCTTGAAGTTCTGTGAAGATTCAGCATCTTAATAACTAGAAGACTGAATTTTGTGAGTCACTGAATTTTATCATACTAGTAAATATTTAAACATCAATTTGTCTTTTAAGTATTTGGAATTTATTATATACATTTATATATATATAAAACCAGTAGCAAGACTATTCACTTCCTCAAAAATATTATCTCTGTTCCCCAACCTGCATTCTGGACAGGAACTGTATAAAGTAACATGACCCTTTACCAAAAACCATAGCCATATATGATAGAGATCAAAATAAAGATGAAGGCAAATATAGACAGAGAGGGAGAGAGAGAGAGAGACGTAAAGATGGAGACTGAATGTCTGTGTCCCTTCAAAATTCAAATTGAAACAATGGTGGTTACTGGAGGGGAACTAAATTATCGTTGAACCATTTTCTAGCTATGACCTAGATCAATCAGATAACTTCTCCTTACCTTCATTTCCTTAGTTCTAAAATTGGACTAATAAGAGCATTTCCTCCAGAGAACTTCCTTTATAGGAATTAGAGGATAATATATGCAGATTTATGCAGATTTTTTCGTAGTGACTGCACAGAGAATACACTCAGTCAATATTAGTTATTAATAGTAACAGTACTCTGATAGTAAAGTGAATCGTCAGTTTAATTTTCCAGATAGTTACTGCAATTAATTTTTTTTCTTTAAAGCATGTTTACCAGTTTGCAGATTAATCATAGTTAACCTGTGCAGGAATGCAGCTATCTTCCCAGTTCAGTATTATATACATAGACTCATCATCAATGATCTTGAGCTTTCTGAAGAGTAAGAGAGAAGAACCAAATGACTTTTATCGGTTCTCTCAATCCCAATGTCTGTGTCACTAAAATCAGCATTTATGTTTTAGAATAGACAAAAAATGTATTGTGGTAGCAAATAACCCCATATGTCCAGTGACTTAAATCACCAAAATTTTGTTTTTCTCTTGTATTTATGTCCAACCCAGGCCACAAGCAGTCTCTGCTCATTGTAATCCCTCAGAAACAGACTGATGGAGCTGCCACCATCACAAATATTCTTTGTCACCATACCAAAAGTTCAGCGAGCATGTGGTACATTGTGCACTGGCTCTTAAGGTTTCCACCTGGAGGAACATACATCACTTTCGTCCCCATTTTATTGGTCAAAAATGATGTCATTTTGGCAGGTGTTGTGTTCAGTGAGTGGGGTCCTTGAGTAACCTCTGAGAAAAGTGTCACCAGAGCTCCCCTTTCAGAGACAAATGGCAGGTTTCCTCATGAGGCAGAGACTTTTGGTCATATCCAAAAGGGCAGGTTGATTATATGAAAAGTGAAAGGAGAAAAAGATACAGATACATGTAGGCAGAAAGAGCTGCCTCCGAAAGGGACAGGTTTGTTAAAAGAGACACCGGCATAGACACAGGATGGCAGTCTTGGGAGGAGAGCTGCATCTTGCCAGGGCAGAGTTTGTACTGATAAAGTGTTCCTTTAGGGAGGGGTTCGTTCCTTTGTGGAATTGTTGTCTATTATTAAGTTAATTACTTCTAAGGTGTGACTAAGTTGATTTGTAAGAACCAGTGATTCGCTATAAAGGCCCTCCATCTCCACATCCCCACCTCTTGTCTGCCTATCAGGATACTTTCTGTCGCATCTGATACTTTTAACAATTGGCTTCTAAGGATTTTTCATTTCGGGAGCTGGGTTAACAATTATCTTAATCATTTCTACCCCCACCTCCAGTTTCTGGTCTTGTGATGCCTCCATCCTTCCTAAATTTTCTACTCTTAGTCTCCATCAAAATTCATCATGGAACCACACCTAATTGAAAATAGAATAAGAAGTCCACATCTGTCAGAAATAGTCGGAGTCAGCGTTAATGACAAATATGCCATACAAGGACTGGGCTAGACTCTCCTAGTGATGCAATAGACAAAACTTAATACTTACACTCAGTGACTTGGCATTAAATAGGCAATCGGTGACATAAACATACAAGACATTAAAACAAACCAGCAGATGCTCGGATTAGTTTACCCTAATTCTTGGCGAAAATAAACCAAAGCCATCTATTGCAGGGTTTCTCCATCAGGGCGACTTTGTCCTCCAGTGTATATTTGGCATGTCTAGAAACATTTTTGGTTGTCACATTTTAGGATCTTGGGTGTGGCTACCATCAAGTAATAGGTAGAGGCCAGGGATGCTGTGAAGATCTACAATTCGCAGCACAGCTCCTCCCCCTACCAAGTAATTCTCTGGTTCAAATTTCAATAGTGCTGAGGTTGAGAGACTCCGCTATATGCAATTTTCACACTTTTCTCACACATAATCCTTAATCTATAGAATGAAAAATTGAAATTTGTTGAAATTTCAACAGCTGATACTGTTTATTATAGAGACAGAGAGGAAATTTCCCTCCATTCCTTTCAGCTCTTTTCAGGCTGGTTGAGCCATCAAATCAATATCTAGCAGATTAGGAGGAGAAGAAGAACAAATTTAGTTACAAATGTATGGAGAATCTACATGGCTGTAAGTTCTAGAGTAAATGACACAAAACAAGGCCCCTAAGGGATAGGAGCCTGGGGCCTCAAAGAGTGAGGAGGGTAACTTTATGGGACACAAGCCGGATGTTCTATAACTAGATGTTTATCCTGCCACATTGATAAGTTTCTCTGATAGAAATGTTACTTCTGGAGATAACCATAAATCTAAGCAATATCCCCAGTCTTCATTCTTCTAGGTAATTAGTAATGGTAATAATTTCTCTTGAACTCACAGGGCCTTGATGGACCTTTGCTTGAAATATCCACATGCCAGGGTGGCCCATTTTATGAGGCCTGTTCTGAACATCGTGGGGAGGGTAAGCTTCCCGTGATCATTAGGAAGCCCAGATGTGCTCTACTATTATCTTTCATGTTCAGGTGTGTGGCACTTTCATTCTAACGTGCAGATTTTCAACATCCTCTTTGAGATTCATGAGAGTTGACTTTGTTTTTCCTTTTTTCAAAATGACTTTGAAGTACATTTTAAAACACTGCTCTTTAAAACAGACAGTACTACGAATATATATGCCAATTTGATTGAGCAAGGTTTAGTCCCAACAGGGAAAGAAAAAAAAAAAAAGACCTGGCATGACATAATTAGAGGCTGACCTTGAATAATGTGAGTCTATTGTCTCCTGACAGAGCTCCTTTTCCTGAGAACTGTCTTCTATGATAGAAACAGCCAGGGATATGTTGAAGGGGGGTGACCAAGGAGAGGGGTGTGCTAAAGTTCAAGCCCACCGACTGAGCTTGTGAAACAAGCTTTGTTAAACACAAGTGAAGTCAGAGACAAGGAGCATGTGGAATCAATATTTATATTTAAAGATCAGAGCTGTAAGTGAGTTACACTGAGGAAATGTTGACATTCCAGCATCAATTTGTGTTTGATTTTGAATTTAAAGTTATGAGCCTCGAGCCTGAAAATGGAAGATGCATGCCTAGAGACAGGGTGTTTTTGGGTTGTTAACCTGTAATCAGAGGCAAGCCATGACCCAGCAATATGTCAATCCTGGTGGCTGAGAGGGTGCAATACAATCATTTCTAAGAATGTACCCAGCTTGTAGTCTCAGAAACAACTTGGGAACTTCAACTATGTTTGGAATATGCCAAATCAATAAATTGTTAATTTTCCAGCTGTGTTAACCCACTGACTTATCAGCAGGAAAGAGGTTAGGGGGAGCTTGTCAAAGGCTGTAGTGCAAATACAATCCAAACACTTTCTTACCTACTCAGGCTACAGCAGGTCAAAGGAGCATGGCTAAGTACAATTTGGAATTCTTTTATGCACTAGCTTCCCATAGTCACAGGGGAAATTTAACTGCTATGCAAATTTTCGTAAAAAATTAGACTCTTTATGTGCCTCCCTGATGGCACCTGCTGTGGAGCTGTCAGCCGTGGCGACTCGAGTTCAACGCCCGGCCGGGAGATTCCCACATGGCGCGACAGACCTCTTCTGCCTCCACTGCTGCTCCTCTCAGCAGTGTATTTTGGTCAGTCTGCCTGTTCTGCTCCCTGCTCTTTCTCTGGTGACCCTCTCACCGCCCCACGCCTCTGGCCTGCACCGCAACTTGTATGCATAAATAAATAAATCTTTAAAAAAAATTAGGCCTCTTCCTCCTGCCCTTTGTGAATACTAGTCATTTCTTTCATTCTCTGGGCTCCCTTCTTTCTTTTATTTCATTCTCTGGCTCCCTTTATTTAGTAAATGTGTTTGTTCCAAAAGGATCCAGGCTCCAGGCTTTGGGAGTGAAGGGTCATGATTCCTGCAACTTATTTTCAAATAGTTTGGCATGAATAATAAGCATAAAAGTAAACACATACACAGGAATAAAGCAAAAATGACAAAATGTTAATCTTTTGATAAATTGAAGAGTTTTGAGAAGTCATTGTACATTCTTGCAAGTTTAAACATTTTCAAATAAGAAAAGTGCAAACAAACAATAAAAAAAAAACCCGGATACATATAACAAAAAGGAGGTTTTTCTAACTAAGCTTGAAATCTTGGAATGAGATGGCAAAAAAAATTGTTTTAGTGTTTTCCTTAAAGAAAATGTGCAAAGTGAGTATTAGGATGATAAAATGCACTATTTAAGTCTTTGTACATGAAGCTGATGATGCTTTACCCTCTAGGGTATTTGTCCAACAGTGAAGATGGATTCCAGTTATAGTCACACAATGGCAAGTGGTTCCTTCCTTACCAAAAGACAGCATGTTCAGAATGGTGAAAATAAAGGTGGGATTATGATGACTTACTCTGAATTGACTTTGATTTATCAGCACTGGGATTTCAGTCATTTGGCTAAGTCATCATAGATTGTATGAGAGAAAAAGTGCTTAATTAGTACTCCTGGCTTATGAGACCTAGTAATTCAGTGTTGTGGATTGTACCTCGGGGACTTCCTTGTTGATTGATGATATTAACTGAATTGTTCTCCCTCAAAATTCATATGTTGAAACCAAAAATCCCAGGGTAATTGTATTTGGATATGGGGCCTTTGAGTGGTAATTGGATTTATATGGGCTCATGAGGGAGAGACTATTATAGGGTAGGGTAAAGGGTATCCCATGAACCCCAAACCTGCCTGCTCTAAATAGGTTCTGCCATCCACCATGTCAAGACAAACGCACATACTCTAGGGTGTAAGACCTTTAATGGAAATGAACTTTAATACAATTAGTGTGCAATGAAGAGAAGGGAAAGAATATAGTTTTCAAATCAAGCACTCAAAGTTACCCATCCCCTCATGGGTAAATGCCCAGCCAAACAGGGTTGGCCCAAAGCAGGTCCACTGAGGCCCAAAAGCTTACCAAAAGTCTAAGGCACTTTCTGTTGGGGACCCATAGGAAAGGGGCAAAAAGAGTCGGACAAATCTGGAAGGAAAAAAGCAAAAGCAGAAGCAAAATCAAGATAAATACTGACATTGTTAACCACCCCATGGGTCTTTCACCCATGCCTGTTTCAAGTGTTTCCTTACATGTCCCCCAAGTCTCTGGTACAAGTCCAAGGTGAGAGGTAAGCTCAGCTGCTTCACATGTCTCTTTGCTCCATGTGCTTCTTGCAGGTCTCCTTGCTCTCAATCCTTCTTTCTTCCTTCCCCAATCTCCTCTCCAGCTTCCCCTCCTCCCTGCTCAGCTCTACCCTTCATTGGGTGGAGCAGGGAAGCTGGAACCTCTCCTTTCCCTGGGGGCCACCCTGTTACAGGACCCCTATGAAGTGACTACTGTCCTTGTAAAAAGAGACACCAGAGAGCTCAGTATCTCCCCCCACACCCCAACCAGTCAGGGGAGGACATAGTGAACTAGCAAAAGCAAATAAACTTAAAATAATATATGCAATAACATCTTGTTATAGTTATTCAAAGCATATGTTGCTAGTGTGAATTAATGTCCTATAGACTTCATTGATAAAGTTAAAACTATCATTAGCTGGGGCTGTGAGGACTTGCATAGAATATTAAACATATACACATATGTATGTAAATTAACTGGTATAGAAAGATGGAAACAATATTATCTTTTGAATCTTTTATCACGGTATTGACATAGTACTAGTCAAAAAATAAAATTGCAATATATACTGAAGTCAAACCATGGTGTATTCTAACACTGTTACTTCGGAAAAATATAACACAGTTTGGCAACACAGAAAGAATTCTATAGCAAATCTCATAAGGACACTCAATATCTTCATGCTATTCTAAGAATTAAGTCTATGCTTATTTCTTGTAATAGGAAAAAAGGTATGAAAGGAAATAACAATAAGTGTCTATCAAAAGTAACTGAAGGAGGGGCCTCCCCGGTGGCGCAGCGGTTAAGCGCTGCGCTGTGGAGCTGTCGGCAGCGGCGACGCGAGTTCGATGCCCGGCCAGGGAGAATCCCACATGGTGCGGCAGCCCTCTCCTGCCTCACCCGCTGCTCCCCTCAGCAGTGTATTTCTGATCTGCCTGTTCTGCTCCCCGCTCTGTCTCTGGTGAACCCTCTCACCGCCCCACGCCTCTGGCCTGTACCTCAGCTTGTATGTATAAAAATAAAAAAAAATAAATCTTTAAAAAAAATAATAAAAAAAAATAACTGAAGGAAACAAATGATTTCTTACATGATTTTAATTACTACAAGATTCTCTATGAATTTTTTTTATTTTTCATACCATGTTTTCTATCACACGAACACCACAACTGGCCCATAATTTATCTTTCAAGTCCCAACATTTCCTAAGCTGCCACTGATGTTCTGTGCTGCCTCTACTTGGAATAAATGGTTAAAAATGGATGGGTAGATTAAGAGATAAAGTGTGAAACTTTTGGAAAATTTTCACTTGCCACACATACTAATCAAGTAGATCCAGTGGGTTATGACATGGATTAAATAAAGCAAGGAGGTTAAACACCAAATCAAAATATTAATTTCCATTTTGGCATAATTTGCCACCCAATAACTCTTTGACATACTGAAATATGTTTATTTATTATTTTTATGCGAAAATAAATATATAGTTAAATATATAAATACATATATATGAAAAGGTGAATATATTTATAACTAAAATGGATTTTAAATAAATTTGGTAAATATGTCTTCTGCCCATACTTTGGGGTATAAAATAATTATTTTATTTTTATTATTCTAGAAAATTCAACCTTTTTCATTATAAAGTGGCATTCCCTGTTCGAGTTATAGTGCCTTTATCTTAAAAGTCTGTTTGTCTAGTGCTACTGTAGCCACTGTGGGTTTTTTGTGTTTTATTTTTCTTCTGGTGTTTACATAGTCTAACTTTTTCTCCTTTTCCTTTCAATCTTACTATATTCTGACATTTAAGTTGGCACATATTTTTAATATAAATAGCACATCTGTTTAAGTCTGAAAAACTTTATTTAGAACAGTTCTTCTAGATTTAGTGTAATTGTGTTGATTAATTTATATATGACATCACTACATATACATTATATTTTCTTATCCTACATATGCTATTCTTTTTAATTGATAATGTATTTTTTTAATCATTCCATTTTCTCTCCTCTATTTGGTTGGCAGTTAGGAGCACTTTTTCTTTTTTTTTCAGTAATAATCTTAGTCATAAAATATTGAATATGTAAGATACATATTAACTTATAAAGGTCTACTCTTAATCTCTGGTGTTATTCCTTCTCCAGAAATTGTGAAGTCCATAGAAATATTTTAACTCCATTTGTTTCTTAATTGATATAGATGGCAGTGTCACAGGAATTGTCTTTTATCTATTTGAAACTCACATTATTATTATTATTATGGCTTTATGTGGTTAAGGTTTCCTTATATTTATACATATTATCATTTTCTTTGCTGCTGTTTTTCTTCAAACAACTTTCTTCCCATTCTGGATAGTTTTTTACCTTATGTCTAAGACAGGCTGGCTCAGATAATCTGTAGAGATTTCTTAATATCTTTAGAACATCCCAAAGGATACAGTAATGATTTAAAGGTAGCACAGAATGTTTGCACTTATGAAATCTTTACTCTGAAGTGTAGTCTTCTGAATGATTAGAAATTGGACGTGGGGAAAGGCCGTATTGATGGACAAGGTGTGGGTATTTTAGGGCATGATCGAGGCTCTTCTGGATGCGGTGTCTTCCTGTCTTCAACAGTAGCTGTACATGTAGTTCGGAACTTACTCTCTTCCCCAGTGTTCTGTGTTGCTTGGGGCTCTCTGAAAGTGCAGGCCCAAGTTTTCATTGTTTCCTTGCATCTTCTGTCAACATTAAGTCTCATTTTAAAGGGATTACTTTGATGTGATTCCAGGATTTTTAAAAGGTACCTGATATATTTTTGTGATTGGTGTTTTGTGATGATGAGGGTAACAAGTATCCAGAAGTTGGGGTCAAATTTTAGTCAGGATTCAGCCTCTTGCTGGCTGGATTGAAGGAAAGTAATTTGATGCTACTGAGCCTTCACTGTTTTATCTGTAATATGTGATATGTGAATAAAAACCATATTTAACTGAATTAAACATCTAGATGTGCATGCCTGGTGTATCCAGATGTGTTCCTAAGGGTCTTAATTCAGCATGACCACTGAGTACAAAGAAGAAACTCTATTTCCCACTTCTATGTGCATCAAATGCACATATCCAATGATTAGAAAAAGCATTAGGTCCACTTTAGGAAACTGTTATGGCAGTTGTGATATATGAACTCAATGTAATGTTGTACAACCAGTGAACATAATACTTAATGAAGGTTATGCTGAAACATGAAAACGCTTATTCTATGATGTTGAGTGAAAATGCAGAATTTGCAAATATCAGTTTACTCTGATAATAACTATGTAAAAATATTTATAAGAAAAAGACTATACAGAAATTTTCCAGAAAGCTATTATCATTAAGTAAGAGTAGTACTATCATAAGTGGTTTTCAAAAAAATATTTTTCTTTCTCAAATAATAATATAGTTTTGAATAATAAATAAATAATAACTATTTTTGAATACTTAACATCTCTCAAACTTGCTCTTGTTCTCATTTTCTATATGCGGGATCCAGACCAATTCCAGATTTGTGAAAGTGATTAGATAATTAAGAGGAATCTCAGAACAATGAGGAATGATTTAAAAAGGCATCTGATATATACTATAAATAAACAGAAATTTCACAAAGTTACAAAAAATAAAAAACGTGAAGTTCCAGGACATAACATTTTAGAGACTCTAAATAAGGAAGGCATGCCTTGTGTTACTTCTAGTTCTGGAGAAGCAAATATCTCCAAGAAAATGTGTGTCCTAGGCAGGAGTGACTGGCAAGCAGTGTTGTGAGCAGACTTACTTGGGTACAAAAAGTACAAAAGGCAGAATGTGGTGTGACAGAAAGAGTCTTGCTGGGGAGTTCCACAACCTGGCTCCCCACTCTGATTCGAAACAGCCTTGCCCACTCCCACCTCTACCTCAATCTCAATACTGTTCTAAAATGAGAACCACATTATCTCCAGTGTCCTTTCCAGCTCTAAAATTCATTCATCCAATCAATTTTTATTACATGCTCTCAGCATTCTGGACATTGCTCTACATACTTGTGGAGGCAAAAACAAAATCAGGATTTGACATAGTTCCTGATCCCCAAACAAACATTTAAACCTTATTTTAGGGATGGTGTTAGGAGAAGGGCAACTGTTAGGGAGGCTTTGTTTTGAGCCAACCTTTACAAATAGTTCCACGAAATGTATATTTTTAAATAGCCATTCTTTTACTATGACTGCCAAAAGGAACATTATCATTTCGTCCATTAGTGTTGATATTATATTCAATAAGTTAAAAAGCAGTTAGAGAAATATAGTCACTGCTTAAGAGAACTTCATGTTTTAAGAATTCAAGTGAGATAATATTTTTAAAAATGTTTGGTTCCATGTCCTAGTTGGTAGATAAATACATGATCTCAAATTCAGATCTTTTATTGTATCTTGGTTCTACCCCTATCTTTTTATCATGTTTTACCCTCATTCCTCAAATGAATAAAGTATCATTCTTACATTTTCAAATTTCCTTCTCACCAGAGGGAGAGAAGACTTTTACTCTAGCTGAGACTTCTTACTAGGTGCCAAAACCCAAACCTTTATTTAATGTTGACATAAAGCTAGACAGAGACACCCACTAGTCAAATACCATAATGTAAACTTTGCCAGGGACTTGCTCAGTGCTTTAAGTCAGTCTTTAAGTCTTAGAATATTAACATAGTTTCCTTTTCTTCATTTATTACTGAGTCCTTCTGTATTCTGAGACTTTCTCTTAATAAAAACAGCTAACACATACCAGGCATTTGCTATGTGCCAGGAACTTTGCAAATACTTTATGTACATTATATGATTTTATAGTCCTTGCCAAAAAGTCATGAGATAGATACCTTTAAATAGATGACAAATTAAGAATTAGTTAAAGGTGACAATGCTAGTATAGGGAATATAGTCAGTAAGGTAGTGGGGTATACAATTTTGAAATTGTCACATAAAAATATAAACTCATTTTATGTACAATATCTGAAGTCACGACAACCACACTAGAGAGGGTGGGGAGTCACCTTGCCAGGATCCCTGACTCCTGCAGTAATTACTCGCATTCTTGATGGGAAGGGAATGGGCTGATAGGACTCATGTCAGTATTTTGTACAGATTGTTTCTGCTGAAGAAAGCTGACCTTACCAAGACCAACATATGGTTAAAACAGGGCATGAAAACCTGGTGTCTTTGCCTAAATATTAGATGTTCTAAAAGAGCTATTTCAGCATCTGGGCATCCTTTAGGATTGAATGGGGTCTTTGTTGTGACTGCACCCTTCCCTGCTTTTGTAGATATCGATCCCAACACCATTCCTTCACAAATCTCTCCAATGCCCACCTCTGTCCAAAGTCTGCCCTCTGGGATGCCCAACCCAACTCAACCCAGGATCCCAAAGTTTATTAAGAATCACTTAATTTCAAAACTTGATCAACCAAGTTTTGTGTGAAAGTCCTGTGTGAGTGGATAAATGAATGAACTGATGGCAAGGAAGTCCCTCTTTAGTCAGTAAATTGAAACACTCCATCCCTTTGAGGGCTTCAGAAATATATTCATTGCATTAGAATGTGTTTCCTGACACCGAGTGTTTTACACTCATTATCTCATTTTATTCTTATAACAATCTTATGAGGTAGACACAATTTTATTCCCATTTTGAACATAAAGAAATTAAGGATCAGGGTGTTTAATATCTTGTCAAATGTAAGTAAATGAGATGCAGGGACTTGAACCTGCTTCTTTCTGGGCTTTGAGCTCCCTAGTATAAAACCACTGTGCTATATTGTCTCACTGGCTAACCTATCTTGTTTCCCATCACAATTCCTCATGCATAGAAGCCAATAAATATTTTTAATTGATGAGCAGACCTTTTCATAGAAAAAGTGAGCATTGCAAAATGATTCTAAGCTAACTTGAACTTTGCATGGAAACTCTGCCTTACAGGGATTTAACTGGCCACCTAAAAGGTGGAGAATATCAATTTCTTACTGAATGCCAGGTCCCAGGCCAGGAACCAGAACAGAGTACAACAAACCTACATTTACTGGTTGGATCAATGGGTGGGTAAATAAGTAAAGTTTCTTCAATTTAAAATTTTAGCGGTGAGGAGAAGAATACTCCTTTACATCTTACAGAGAATTATTTTGTGTACAGATTTGCCAATCAATATTTTAATAGATTGACTTCATACGTCACCAGAAGAATAATTACAAGGCGCACAGTAACCTGCCATTCGATTTTGAACTGATGAATAGTAAAATACAATTCCATTGTGTTGTATAGAACCATAGGCTTTAACCAATTTAATTCAATACATATTGACTTATATTAGGCATAAGACAAAACGAAGATAGAGTAGTGAAGACCCAACCTTTCTGTTTTAAAATTATAAGGACATGTACACACATAAATTTTTAACACAGAAAACACGTGATAAATGCTAGCAACAAGTAAAGGACTGTGGGAGGAGCCCTCAAGGAGGAGACTGACTTGGCAGGAAAAAGTGCTAGAACTTTTGTGTTCTAGATGTATTACCTGAATCACACTTCTGAGCCATTCCTCTCCTACTAGGAAACTCCCATGTCTTCCCTACTGCCTTCAATTACACTTAACCCCCTTCCTGTGGTCTTTAGGACCCTGAAAGGCCCACAGTCCTCATGGTGTAGGGTGTCATCCCATTCTTGTTTTTCCAGGTCTTTCCAGCTTTTTTTTTTTTTTAGATTCATTTATTTATGCACACAAACTGGGGTACAGGCCAGAGGCGTGGGGCAGCGAGAGGGTTCACCAGAGACAGAGTGGGGAGCAGAACAGGCAAATCCAGGAAACATACTGCTGAGGGGAGCAGCGGGCCAGGCAGGAGAGGTCTGCTGTGCCATGTGGGAATCTCCTCAGCTGGGCATGGAACTCAGGTCGCCACTGCCAACAGCTCCACAGCGCAGCGCTTAACTGCTGTGCCACCAGGGAGGCCCCTTTCCCAGCTTTGGTACTAAAAGTCCTACTTCCCTAGAGACCCTTTGGTACCAAGCAAATCAGGACAGGTGATGCCCCAAACTACACATTCACAGTGTAGCATGAGGCCAAACTGGCCATTGTCTGGTTCCTTATTTCTGCATTTTTTTTTGTTTCACCCCAATTCCTTGTATTTAATTCCTACTCATAATTCAAGAACCACATTTAATATCCCTACCACTGAGACTCTATGATATCACTTATGTTAATATGATTACTATTAGTAATAGCTAACCTTTATTGAAACTTTTGAAGCATTTTAAGTAGATTTGTGCATATAACCTTCACTCTACCCTTGATCACGTGGGCTATACAATGCTCCCTATTGTGGGGATTAATTGAGGCTCAGAGAGAATAGTGTATCTAGACGGCAAATGGCAAAACTGACACCTAACTCCCGATCTCTGGAACACAAAACTCCAAGTTTCCAATTGTGTTCTCAATATCATCTCCCTTCCTACATTTTCCTTGGTGAAATTAGCATCTTTTAAAATAAATGCCTCTTTAACCACTTAACTCCATATTGCACATGGAATATTGTCCACCTAGCATATTTCTTCTCCTATGTGAGGAACTCCTTGCTACCAGGGCCTATGTCTAATTCATTTCATAACCCCCCAGAATATGAAAGAAAGATGAGATAGGTGTTAAATTAAGAAATTGATATGTGAATAAATGGAGACCATTTTTTTAAAAAAGATTTATTTATTTATGCATATAAGCTGGGGTGTAGGCCAGACGTGTGGCTGGGGGGTGGTGAGAGGATTCACCAGAGACAGAGTGGGGAGCAGAACAGGCAGATCGACGAAAATACACTGCTGACGGGAGCAGCAGGCAAGGCAGAAGAGGTCTGCTGTGCCATGTGGAAATCTCCCTGGCTGGGATCAAACTTGTGCTGCAGTAGTTTCCAGATAGCTTCATAGGCTGATACTTAATCCTTTGTGCTACCAGGAAGGCCCTAAATGGAGACCATTTTTAAACTAAGTCTTAAAATAGGCTTTAGATAAGGAAGATATTTTGCTTGCAAAATGAATAGTAATCCTATTACTATGAATATGAGCTAACATTTGGTGATTTATTAGTCCATGCCATCTCACTTTCCTGAAAAACCTATGGAGAAAAGTCCTATTCTGAACATCCTTGTTCTACAGTTAGAGAAACTGAGACTCAGGAAGATGAAACTAGGGGCTCAAAATTAGTAGTTGGTTAATGGCACAGTCAGGTTCACCTTTAGAGATGTTTCTATAGCATGAGTTGTAAACATTATACTTTAGATACTGAAGAGAGGAGAGATATTCCCCGGGTGGCCCTGACAAAACAGCAAGTCAGCTGGCTTGAATGAGGCATAGAGGACTGAGGAGAGTGTAGTGATGATACAGTGGTGGTTGTTTTATAAAACCTTCCCATTCTCTGTCTGATTAGATAGTGGTGACATCCATAGCTAACCTTTGTGACTACTTTATTGACAAGTCCCACACAAAGCACTTTTCAAGGTGCTGTCTTATTTAGTCCTCACAACAGCCTTGAAATAGTCTCTTAAGACTCTCATTTGAAACAAAGAAAATGGGGTTTAGATGAGTTAGGTGGGTACTGAAGCTTGATTCTTAAAAGAACCTCTTCTTCTAGGTTTGTGGATACCATCCAAAGGGGAGCTCCTGCCCTGAGGGGACCTCCCAATCAGGCTTTAAATCCATTTCAGTCGAGACTTTCCACTTTGCAGTAGGCCAGTTTTCCTCAAGGAGATTCGGCATTTGAAAGCTGTCCAGCATTAGGGGAAGGGGGGAGGTTAACCCTCCAACCGCCTTTCCCTAGGCGTGTTTCTCCCATGGGAGTAGGGGAGGGAGAGGAGAGTGCTGGAGCATGACATATGATCTGCTGGACAGAAGAACCAGGCTGGCCAGTTAAGTCCCTTTAATGTGGATTAATCCCACCAGTCAAATAAACAACGAACGAATTCAAAGTTGTATTTAGTTTACGAACAGACCGCTGTTGGAACTCAGGTAAGCCTAAAGACTTCCTTTTGATAGCAGGGGGAAAGTGAGGTTGAGTCAGAGACCACAGGGGCCCCACCTCCAGCCAGAGCTGACCTGAGATTGTGGACGCCCAACTGACTCTCTTCTGCCACCTAGCGCTGCTCTGAAGCCAGTAACGCTCTTTCTAGTAAATTTCTGAAGACAAGCAATTTAGCTGTCTTTTGTAAGGCGTATTGTATTGTTTGTGTTATGTTAAAGTTAGTCATCTTCAAGTGCTTTTCTCTGCTTTTGATATTTGGCAACGTCTTGATCTTTTGGAAAATGAGCTTTGATATACCAGTGCATCAAGAAGTAGAATTAAATCGTAGTGGATTTCATTTGTGTGCACGTGAATCTGAACTTGGAATCAGTTTCAGTGTCAGAGCTGACCCTTTGACAGTACAATGCCGGTTCCTTTCATAGAACCTCACCGGTAGCCCTTGTCTTTTTATGCAATAAGTATTAGGTTGAATAAAAATGAAGTCTGAACACTCCAAGGCAATGTTTGAGCCTCAGCCTGCAGTCTTACTTACCCAGGATTGATTTAAAAAAAAAATATTTTGTTGGAAAAGATGATCCTTGGTTCTTCAGACTTTCTGTTTAACAGATACAGAAGAGTCCCTCACTTTTGACTTTCATATAACTGGAGGCTCCTTTAACTTGAGTATTGTGTTTATCACTCAAGTCTCTGGAGGCTTGTTTCCTTGACCTCTGCTTTGCAGAGGAACACTTTATCTCTGTATAATTGCTGTGATGATTGCTGTTATATATTTCTATTTATTTAGGAGGCATGCCCAAGAAAGTTATAAATGTGTTTCACTCTAAACAGGAAAATCACTATGTAAATCCTTATCTTTTGAATCTGTTTTTGAGTCATTTTAAAGTGGTACAATTAACTTACAAACCACTATAACAATTTTATGCACAAACTTAAACATATAGTAACTTTAAAAAGAAGTTATCTTTGGAACTTTCAGCTCATTTTCCTATGTTCACTGTGAACCCATGAGATACAGTAGTGCCTTTCCTGATTACCCCCACAGCACAATGGATTTGACTTGGCTGTGAGTGGCAGGCTGAAAGAGAAACCCCAAATGGACTATGAATCTATTTACTAATCTCAATAAATATAACTTCTTAGTAGTGGGGATAATTTTATTGGGAGGATTGTTGTAAATTTTAGCGGGAACAACTTTGTTTAAGTGGACAGGTTATCTGTATTTTGGTGGGGGGAAGAAAAGCTTCCCAAATATTAAAATTTGATGTTGAAAAAGACTACTAAAATCACATGCAAAAGTCACCTGAAGAGTTAATCTAAAAATGATGGTCTTTACAGATTTAATAGAGCCTATGCACACAGTTTCAAGAACTCAGGCAGGTTATGCTAATCACTACATATCGGACTACAGCTGAAAATAACATACAATCCTCTATGTCAGGAGACAGCTCTTTCCGTAGAAATATTATCATTATATTAAGTATGTGTTTTACATTTAAAGCAACAATAATTTTTTAAATTTCTATGTCCATCTAAGAAATTACATTGTTTTATAAAACTATTCCAGACATTTGTATTAAGAGACAAAAATATTTATGTGAATATATTTGGGTTTTTTTTTTTCACGTAGGATGTGTTCTATTTGCTATATGGGATTATAGTGCATTGTTCAATTCTAAAGAAACAATTCCAAAATAATGATGATGACAATAATAAGAATTTATTAGAATCATGCAATAACATTTGCATATATTATCTCATTTATTTTTTATTTTTTAAATATTTTTATTTTTTTACATCATTGTTCATTTTTGTACAATGTTTGATATCTCCCCTTAGGTGTAGTCCCTATACTTTTCCCACCACCCATGAACCATCACCATAGTCCCTTGTGCTCCTCCCTCCCCTGCATTATCTCATTTAATTTGCACTCAGTCCATGAGGTGGTATCATTATCCTAAACGGAGTTAAAACTAATATATGTTAAGTAGCAAAATTCTCCTTTTCATCCCTCAATAAAGCAAACATTTTGAAGTGTGTAGCTTGCACTCAATACAAGGAAGAAGGGGGGAAACAAGATCGTACACACATGTGGAACCCCCTTATTTCCCACAAATGCCATACCCTCAAAGTCACCCCCACTTGTGGACCACTTACTGGGTGCTGTTCTTCATTCTGCTACTGACTTGAAATAGGACCATAAACCTCCCAAGTTTCCCCAGAAATATAATAAGGATATTGGTCTAAGCTGTTTCTTTAAAGTTCTCTTACTACAACAAGGTGCTATTATCTGAAAGTGATGACATCTGTTTTCTTTCTTTACATTTCAAGAATAAAAGGGAGCAGAATTCTCTTCCTCATCAGAATTTTAGATTACGAGCAAAATGTTAAACCTTCTTTCAAGGAAGGTCATATTAAAATGAACTGTAATAAATTCAGATACTAAAGTTAAGTCTACAGGGTTTAAATGAATGCTATCAGAACCCAAAGAGAGGTAAGAATGATTATGCTTGTCATTCTTCATAATGTCACAAGCAAGAATAAACCTTCTACTTAATATCTTGTAGTTAAAAGAAAACCTTAGAGAAAATTTAATATCCATCAGTGCGTCCAATGAAGATTAATATATTATTTTACCCAACCACCCTGATAATCAAAGCAAATTTTTTTATTCTCCTAAACTACTGATAATTTCCTTAACAGCATTAGCTTTGTTCAAATTCATATTGATTGCAAAGACATAAATAATTTTAATTCCATAAACTTGGTTTTCTTTTACCTAAGAGGAAATAGCTCAGAGTACATTTACTTTATTCTTTGCTTCCTATGGGCTTTGTTATTTTGAATATAAAATCAAGGTGCCCCTGAGGCAATGAAAATATTACCCCCCCCCTTTTTAGTGCTTCCTATTATAAGGAAATTAGATGAACACTGAGAATAGATAGAAACTTGACAACAAAATTCAATATATATTTATTCATATTATAGGTAACTTCTTTATTAGCTGAGAAAATTATTTTAGCTTTGTTTCAAGTGAATTTTTTTTAATTAACTTTTAAAATTTAATAGAGGAAAAGGGTTTTTCCCTGCCATATTTTCATTATCCAGTCTCTAGGAATGGAAAATCAGGGAAACAGAATGTAAATAAGGAAGGAAAAGGGAATGATTTATTTATTTATTTTTGCAGAGTTAAACTTTGCACAGCAACCAATGCAAAGTTTTATATATATGTATATATATATATATATATATATATATATATATATATATATATATATATATATATACATATACACATTTTACATTGCCGCTCATTCTCCTCTCAGGTATAATCCCCATAAAATTACTAACCCCAACACCGTGAACCCTCACCATAGTCTCTTGTGCTCTTCCCTCCCATGTTTTGGTCCCTCTCCCTAGCTGAATGTCTCAGATTTATAGTTTGCATGCTATTTTTGTCTCTTTTTTCCCTGATTCCCTATGTTCTTCCATCCAATATTTTTCTCTTTCCTTCTGACTTATTTCACTGAGCATAATAAAAGGGAATGATTTAAATGCCTATTAATTGTCACGCCATATTCCAGTTAGTCTTCAGAAGAATTCTATATGGTGAGTATCACAGCTGTTATTTTTCTAAAATGCAGTCACGAGCTTACCTACCATTAAGCAGGAACTGATTTCAGATTTACCCAAATCTAAAGCTTGAGAGCTTTCTGTTTTGCCACCTTGCATATAAGAAATATATTTTTGCACAAATATTAGTTTTGATCGCTTTTCCCAACCAGACTATAAGCTCCACAACAGCAGAGATCAAATTTGCATTGTTTGCTGCTCTGTCTCTGTCCTAGCACATCTCCTGAATCCTGAATGAGTGCTCAAGAAATAATGAATGAATGTATGAATGAATGAACCTGTAAAACAATGGCATAATCACCCAAGCTTATTGAACCTTCAATATTTCTAAAGACAATTTTTAGATTACTAAGCGCTCTTTACTAAAGAGGATAGTTATGGGAATTTGTTGTTAAGTTTGACTGAATCTAATAAAAAGAATATATGAGTAGCATTTAAAATAACTTTCCTCTTTTAGAGACTTTATTTTAAAGCTGAAATCATAAAGGAAGCTGCAACATCCCTTTTCATTCTCTTGAATTTTTTTATCAAATTTTATTGATTTGCCAATAATTGACATAACTATACTTTGGGGAGTATATTTTCACACCTCCACCTGTACATAAGCCTCACTCACCCTCCATCAAAACTCCTGTGACAAAACCCTCTTACTTTCCCTCCCACATGTTCTGTGGCTCCCACCCTAGATTCCAGTGAGGCAACTCTCCAGTTTGTTTTTCACAGAATCTAGAAGTTATTGGTGTTTTGGGTTTGCCAGTTTGTTTTCTTTGGTTATTTGTATTGCAAATGAGTGCACTGTTCAGTAACTTTCACTTTCTGACTTATTTCACTTAGCATAATCACATAAAGGTCCAACCATCTTGTCCCAAAAGACACTATTTTATCTTTTTAAATAACTGAGTAGTATTTCAATGAGTAGAAATTCCACAATTTCTTTATCCAGTCATTTGGCACTGGACATTTAGAGTTGGACATTTAGATGCCATTAAAGTTGCATCCCCAAATAGATTTCTCAGATGATATCCAGGAGTGTACCACCGATGTTTTCTTTTTATGTATTTTATTGTTCTAGGTCTTGTACCTTTTATCTTTAATCCATTTTGAGTTAATTTTTGTGTGGATTTGATATATCTTATAGAGTTTCTTCATTCTTCTAAATCTTTTTTTTAAAGATTTATTTATTTATGCATGCAAGCTGGGGTATAGGCCAGAAGCATGGGGCGGCGAGAGGGTTCGCCAGAGACAGAGCGGGGAGCAGAACAGGCAGATCGACTGAAACACACTACTGAGGGGAGCAGCGGGCGAGGCAGAAGAGGTCTGCTGTGCCATGTGGTAATCTCCTGGCTGGGCGTGGAACTCGCATCGCTGCTGCCTACAGCTCCATAGCTCAGCGCTTAACTGCTAAGTCACCAGGGAGGCCCATTCTCCTGTATCTTATGTCTCTTCATCCACTTGGGTCATTTGTACATGTGCATCATCATTTCCAAAATTCTATCTTTTGCTAGCTTAACTCTTAATACATTTTCAATATCTGTTCTTACTTCATGCCGCATTTATTTGTGTGTGTAATACCCTCAAACACACATACACACACACACACACTCTCACACACACACAACCCTTTAGTAATCACTTTGTTCATGGATCTCTTTTCTAAATCTTCGTTATGTCCTCAAATTCTGTGTCCATTATATAAATTTCTGGACTAATATTCTTTTTCAACTTTTCCATTTTGTGTTCAGATGTTCCTTGTTTCCTTAGTATGTGTGTTGCCTTATTTGCTTTTTCCAGTTGAGGTATTGTGACTTTAACTTTGTTTATCTTCTTTGTTTAACTTGGTGGCAGGTGAGGGAGAAGGGATGTTGGAGTCCAAAGATTTTATCTTATTCTAGGTGGAGAGATTTATACTTCCTTTTCTTCCCTTGCTCTCCAAAGTAAACACTGTTAACTGCTTCACGGAGCCCAAATTTCAGGGCCGTGACTCCTCCTCTCACCTCACCTTGCCCGATGTAGAGTGCAGCACATGAAGCAAGGCAGGTCTGTGTCTCCAATCTTCCAGCAAGGTGGAGGGAGCTGCCGGCACGCGGCCAGGTTTCCCAAGACTGAACCAACAGCCTAGTGCCAGTGCTGCTACAGCCGGCACCCCCTCACTTAGCTAGACATCTGCACAACCAGAGGTGGTCCCTATTTGTTCTTTGCTCCCTGGCTGGTATAGCCTCCACGACAGCTGCAGCTCCCTTGTCTTCTCCCTGTTCTGCCTCCACAATGAGCCACTAGCCTCAGAGTAAAATATTTGTGGTTTAGTCCTCCATCCTCAGCAATGAACTGTAAAATTTTCTATTAGCAAAATTTAATTATTCTTAGATATGCTTAGGGGAAAGGTATATTGGAAACTTCCTAATCTGACATGTTGTGGTAGAGTTTCAGCATCTCTTTTCAAAAGAGCTTTAAAAATAAGACTTGTTGAACACAGTCCATTCTGATTAGATCCCATTATGTTAACTTCTAATAACATAATTTTTAGTAGATATCGTCTCAAAATGGAGCAATAACTGTGTAGTAATGGCTATTACTGTGTAGTAATAGACTTATTGGTGTCACCCTTAAAACCAAAAGTCCAATTTAGTTTTAGTGGATAAAATCAGCTACTGGAAAAGATTACTCACTGTCTTGAATGTAGTTATTTTATAATCACTGCACATCTGCCATTGCCTTAGAGTCAGAAACTGTTCCTTATACAGAAGTTCTTAAACGTTCTCTGAATAAAACACTTTCACATCTTATTTCATATATTCCAGGCTTATTCATTTTATTGTAATTTGCTCAGGGATTTAGTGTCTCAGTAAAAATATGCCTGTTTTGTACTTGGTTACTTTTAGGAAGATTCTTGAAATCAACTGATTAACTCTATGCAAGATTAAAATAATCATCCTAGACTCTTTCAATGGTTAATTAAATGCAAAATCACTAAATTACCTTAAAGTTATTCCTTAAATATGTTGCCTTGTGGTTAGCAGCATTTCCTTTTTCTAACCTGAGACCACTGTCCGAAGCCTTCTGAAACTGACCATTCTACTTTTTCAGGGAAGTGTTGGCTTCTATATCATGCTTAATGTAATCAGTGAAAAGACAAAAAGTACTGAATTTTGAATATTATATCCTTGTAATAATTACCATTTGTGTGTCTCCATTTGCCATTAATTAACTTTTTAGTGTTGTAGTATTTCATACAAATGTACAGGTAGAAAACTAAAAGGATTTTATTAAAGCAGTGACTCATGTTGTGTTGACTAGAGTAAGTGGATTCTACTCCATTCCTCAGAAAGAAATAATTTTATAATACATCTCTAAAATGAGATCTTGCCAATACTATATATAGCATGTCTATTAACAACTGCTAAAATATTGTTTCATTTTTTCTTCTAATTCTAGATTAGAACATAAAACTAACAATTTTAGATTTTAATTGTGTTACTCCTGATAAATTGTATTAATATCAATTACCATTAAGATAATTGTAGGAAGCAAAGTGGGGATGGGGGCCCAGTGGGCTAGACTAGGGATTATAGGTGCCACAGTGGTGAGTGTGGTATGGTACAACACAATGAAAGGTGTGCCCCTAAACTACTAAATCATATACAATATTGTAAAACAATGTTACCTCAGTTATAAACATATATAAGGTAATATATACCACTGCAATATACCTTCTAAAATTCCTATTGAACTTTAGTCTTAGAGAAGTTGTCTTTGATCTTAAATGGTTAACTTTTTCCGTCTTCTGCTTCACAAGTCTATGGACTTTATTTTATCTTATCTTTTTCCTTATATAAAAATTCTTCTTTGCTGTTAAGTCTTTTTTTTTTTAACATAATTCAGGAAAATCATTGGTTTGGGTCACTTGGGAAATTGAATTTATATCTCATGAAGAACCATAAAGCATAATGATCTTTTGTCATTATTTTTAATAGTATTGTCAATAAATGTTATTTTTCACAGACATTTTTTTATCAAGTCTTATGTTCCCAATGTCATGGTATATCACATTGTTTGGCATGTTGAGATAGTATATGATTAGAAACTTTTCTACCAGGCAAAGCAGGTTTTTCCATTTCATATATACCCGGATGGTGGCTGGACAGTCTAATTCTAAGATTAATTTTTTCCTTCTTTCTTCCACTATCAAATACTGATGGAGTGTCTTGTACTTATCAGGCACTATTCAAGAACTAAAGATCAAAAATGAACAATATACTTTCAGTGCTGCGTCCCCCAAGTTCCCTGTAATTAATAACCACAGACTAGCCCAAGCACAGGTGACAAACATACCATGTGATAAGAACATGCTGTAGGATCCAAGAGAAAAAAGGACCAACCCTGTTTACTGTAGTCATGAAAGATACTGACATGGAAGAATTCAGGGGAAATGAAAATGCGGGCTTGGCTTCAAGGAAGCACAGGGTTCCATCAGATGGAGAAGATGGAAAGAACATTCCACATGGGAGAGCTCTGCCTGGGTAGCTCTGAGTCAGAATCACTGGACCCAGCTCAGCAACTTTACCACCACTTCCTGGCTCTCAGTTCTTGGATAAGAAACTTAATGTGCATAAGCCTTACCCATCTTGGCTGTGCTGGTAAAGTAAGATAAATTGCAGACTCCAGGCACGGTGTATGACATATCATAGATGCTCATTAATATTAGTTTCTTCTTTTATTCTGTTGGGGATGATCAGTTGACTATAGACAGTTTATTGGTAAGGAAGAGAGTGAGTAGCCAAAAGTAAAGCAGGAAAGTTAGACTGGAGGCAGGATTCTGAGTCTTCTATTTCATACTTGTATTTTAGCTTAAAATAAATAAATTCGAGAAGTAGCTGGAGAGTGATGTGATCAGGTCTATTGTTAGAGTTGGACTTCTGGAGACAGTCTTAAAGGTGAACTGCAAGAAAATATTGTATGTTTTGGGTCTCCCTGGTGGCGCAGCGTTTAAGCACTGTGCTGCAGAGCTGTCGGCAGCAGGGACGCAAGTTCGACACCCGGCTGGGGAGAATCCCACATGGTGAGGCAGACCTCTCCTGCCTGCCCGCTGCTCCCCTCAGCAGTGTATTTCTGTTGATCTGCCTGTGCTTCTCCCCACTCTGTTTCTGGTGAGCCCTCTCGCCACCCCACACCTCTGGCCTGTACCCCAGCTAGTATGCAGAAATAAATAAATCTTAAAAAAAAAGAAAATATTGTACGTTTTTCCCATCCATCTGGAATCTACTGAGAAACCATTAGTTCGGAAATAGTGAGAAATGGATTCCAGTGACTAGGAAGGGGAAGAGGGCTACTAGGTCATCATATGGTGGTGGCCTGTGGCACAGTGCCTCTCCCGGGATACTGACTTGGGGAGAGGAGCTATAGGGTGTTGCGTGAGACCTTGAAAAGCATCCTTCCAAAAGGGCCACATGTCTGGGGAAGGAACTCCTGCCCTAGTAATGCCCAGAGGCAGAAGAAGGATTTGCCTTTTCTGGAACTTGCAAGACCAGAGTTGCTCTCACAGGCTACTTCTAACCTCCATAAGTAAAACTAGAGCCAGATGTAGCATAAAGGGCTAGAACCCTTTAAAATAGGGCTTTGGTTTTTTGCACTCTGAGTAACATAATATGATGCAGATATTTTGTAATAGATTGAATGTATGAAGAGATGACTTTACCCTGTTTCATTCTCTCCTTATACCTATCACTGCCTTTCCTTTATGACCAAACTCACTAAAAGAACACTTCTACACTCAAATCCTATATCATCAAGGGTTAAGCAGCAAAGAGCTGGCACGGAAGGATTGGGATAATTTTAAAAGGGTTTCATAAAGAAACTATAAAGCTGTGGGTAAGGTGTTGGTATATCATAAGGAATGTGCAGTCCCCTGAGGCTGTTACCCCCTTAAGAATCATGTGAAACATCAATTACAAAAATTTACTTAAAAATTCCTTCAGGTTGCTATTTCTATGACATGAGACATGATGAATCAACTGCACATGTTAATGAAATACTTTTTAAAAAATTCCCTTATCTTTTTCATAAATTGAGAGTCATGTTTAATATGTCAAATAGTTGTTTTATTATGATGGGAGTTCTTCCTTGTGAAATTATACCTCATGTTTTATTCCTAGAGTACTTTTCCCTCTGTACTTAGTTGAGACAAGCATATGATGAGCAATAATTTGAAACAGTGGCTAATTGATGCAATCCAAATATAACTGCTCAGTTTGAGATTTAAGAAGATTTAATGAGAAATGATATGGTTAAATAAATATCAAAGGTACAGGAGAACAAACCAAAGCTTTTCCTTTTTTTTCTTCTTCCCTCATAGCTCTGCTTTTCTTATTCAAAATTATATCTGGGAAAAATAAGCCCCCAATTGATCTATATCTCTTATACTCAGGTGGCCTTATTTTACAATTCTTATAAGGTAATTTGCCCTTTGAACCACTTTTACCTTGTTTTGGTTTATTTTTGTACCCTCTTCCCTGGGTGACTTCATCGTTAAAGTCCTATTTTCAGTTTTATCTTTATTGATCTTCCTCTTCCTTATTGATCTTGTCTTTCATTAAATGTGATGTATTTGGGGATGATAAATATAATTAACTGTTGAAAACAAAGTCATTGATTTAACACTGGGAGGCAAATAGAACAGGATCAAAAAGTTTAGCTTGATTTCAACTCCAGGGTCTTACTTGTTTCAATGAGTAAACTGCACAGTCTGGAGTGTAAAGGGCTCTGTGAATGGGAGCAATGTAGTACCAGGTGGAACTGCAAGCGACACAGAGAAAATAATGAGAAGGTCACCTCCCATAAGTTGGGCTATTGCTCCTGTGGTATTTATTTACTCCTGTGTGTAGCCCTGTCCGGACGCATGTAGTGCTGGCACTAGCTCTGTCAATAAAATTGTTTTAAACTGACTTATTGACCTTCTTTCAATGTTATGAAGATGAATCTACACAGAATCTAGTGTTTGGATGAAATTATCTTTGCCCTTTTAATCTTATACTGTATGGTACAAAATAATGAACAGATAGGATAAAATATCACTTATGTAGCTTTCTTTTCATGTTTTACTTTACTGCAGCTACTTAAAATTTTAAGATTAATTTTTAAAAATTCAAAATATAAGAAGGTACTTACCCAAAGGTATTTGTGCAAGGATGTACATTGCAGCATTGTTCATTGGGAGGAAAGATTGGAAAGAGGCTAAATGTCTATCAGTAGAAGACTGACAACCATTCATCATTCAATCGGAAAACACAATACCTTAAGGTAAATGTGTTGTGTTGCCATATAAATATATTCAAGATATATTTAATGAGAAAAGAAAAAAGTGGGAGATTAGTTAAT
The DNA here is from genome assembly GCA_004024925.1 of Scalopus aquaticus. Classification (NCBI taxonomy): domain Eukaryota; kingdom Metazoa; phylum Chordata; class Mammalia; order Eulipotyphla; family Talpidae; genus Scalopus; species Scalopus aquaticus. The sequence goes on from PVIJ01010463.1 coordinate 56,401, forward strand.
ATTGAGTTTTAGAAAAGGAAGCTCTATTCTTACACCTTTGTGTCCACTAACAGGGAGCTAGGCTTGGGGGTGAGATACTGAGGTCCTTGGAACTGCCTGAATTCTTATCAGTTGTTTGTGTTACTTTGTTGTTTGCAATACACAAGTTGTTACAAATGAAAGTCTTTGTTTGATTATTACAGAAATTTTTATTTTCTAATTTTTTTCTGAATTTTTTGGAAAAACTTGTCCACATTATTCCCTAATTTTCCCCTATCATTTGTAGGGTCATTTGTAATGCCCTCAGCTTGATTTTTCATATTGGTTGTTTCTTCTCTTTTTGGCCTTGATTAACTTTATAAATTATGTTAATTTTTTTCAAAGAAAAAACTTTGATTTCATTTTTGTTGGGGAGTGGTGTGTCTATTTCTAGTTCATCAATTTCTGCTCTGTATTATTTTTTCTTCCGTTTACTTTGGATTTAATTTTCTTTTTCTAGTTTTTTTTAAATGGACATGAGTCAATTTGAGGTCATTTTTGTCAGGTGAACATAGACAGGTTTATTTATTTATAATATGAATGTCTATCTCATTGGACATCCATTAATGGGTAGTCGAACGCAGGTTAAGTTAGAATGGCTTCCATACCAGAGAGTAGCTCAATAGGGAGGGAGAGTTGGAGCCCAAGAGGGATGAGGAGGGCATCAACACAGGGGAGTCTGAGGGGTGGTGGGATTTTGGTTATGCAGAAGGGGATTGACAAAAAGAATATAAAGAAACTACTTTTTCACTCTTTGAGGGGAAAAATACAAAGAGGGAAGGGAGACTAATGAATGGATCATGTGATGGTGAATTGAAATTGAATGCATTGGTGTGAATTCGTGGATTTCAATATACAGATGAATATAAGTAATATAGAGAGAACTAGGTTTATGTGTAAAGATAGATGTAAATATATACATGTATGGATATAAATATTCATGTACATGATATGCAAGTATACTTACACTGATACATATATGAATTTATACAAGTGTGTGGTATATGTATAATTGTATGTGTGCTTCCTGGTTCTGTCCACTAAGATGATTTGTATGCAACAATATCCCAGTAACAATGAGCTCAGCTAATACTCACATCTTGACTGCTAAATATCATTCTTATTAGAAAGAATCAAGGCTTCTTTCAGAAGTGGTTGATTTCAAGACTGGGGCAGGCAAAGCACAAGGTAAACTTGGAGTATCTTGTGCCACGAAACAAGGTTGGGGACAAGTGCCTGCCAGCTCAAAGGTGCTCCTATTGATCAAGTCTGGGACAATACAAACATCAAAATTAACAAAGGTAGTGACAGTTTATAACTCATTGAATGAGGTGGGATCCTAAAATCATAGTGATATAAACAAATGAATGAATACATTGCAAGTTTTATGAAGATTGCATCATTACATGGTTTCAAAGTACCTCCCCCAAATATTTATAAATTATAAAGAACTTCACATTGGTAAAACCTGGCAGAGTCCACCTTACCCAGGTGATCAAAGGGTATATCTTGAGTAATGAGACAAATAGAAACGATGTGACATCTGCTTAAATGCTACGAAACAACACAGTATCCCTGCTGTTTTGGGCTGACAAAGATTCATAACCCAAACATAATTATCAGGAAATATCAGATGAACACACCCTGAGGAATAGTTGGCAGAATAATGGTAATCTTTAATTGTTAAATTTGAGAAATATTTTTAAATTGCAAAGGCACTATTCCACTGAAAGAAACTGAAAATACATTTAAACTAGATGTAATATTTCATTTTTAACTGGATCTTTTTCTATTATGGAAATATTTCTATAGTAGACATTATCTTTTTCTAGATTGGGTAACTGGAGGAGCTTAAATAGGGTCTAAGAGGTAGGTGGTAATAATATATCAATTTTAATTTCCCAGTTTTATGAGTATGGGTTATGATTATGTAGGAGAATGTCCTTGTTTGTGGGAAATACATTCTAGGCCTGTGGCAATTTATTTTCAGATGGCTTAAGAAGAAAAAGTTCTCTGTACTTTACTAATAACTCTTGTAATTTAGAGATATTTTTAAGATAAAAATTAAAAACAAAGCATAAAATGTGTAAAATTGGATCAAAATATATTTCTTAGACATCCCTTATGTGATCACCTATATGTGGAATCTAAAAAAAACAAACTCATAAAAACAAAGAGTAGAATTGTGGTTTCTAAGACCTGGGTATAGGACAGAGTTCAAACTTCCAGTTACAAGTTGAGTAAGTCCTGGGAATCTAATGTACAGCATGGTGAATGTAGTTAATAATTTTGTAGAATATATTTGAAAGTTACTAAAAGAATAGATCTCAAATGTTCTCACCACATTTGTACTTGGTTATTTTTAAGAAGAAAAAATAAAGAAATATTAGTTATGAGACGTGATGGAGGTTTTAGCTAACATGACTCGTAACCATTTTGCAGTATTTAAGTATCAAATCAACACACAGTGCACCTTAAACGTGTATAATGCAGTATTTCAATCAACCTCAGTAAAGCTAGGAGAAAAATGCATTTCTTATTTTTGTAACCTTTGGAATTTTTCATTAATTGGACTTCATGTAAATCAACATAATAAAATTTACATAAAAAAGACATACAGAAGTATATCTACTAATTGTTTCTTTTATTATTTGAATTATAGTAAAGATGGAGGGCTGGGAAAATAAATGCTAATTTTGACTCATATACAAAATAGTCAAAGTCTGCTATTTTGTGTTGAAACAAGACTAATATATTTAATTGTCTTGGAAAAATGCTCTTGATACATAGTTTTACTTTATGCACAGTGTTGCATTTCATTACACAGCAAGTTCTAATGTAATCAAATATCTTCAGGTCAGATACAGCCACAGAGACAGGGTTTGTATTTTCTTTTTTTTTTAATATAATATTTATTTTTGTTATTCGTATCTTTTACATTATTATGTATTCCCCATAAGTTACCACCACCTGTTCACCCGTGGAGCCATCACCATAGTCCTCCCTGCTCCCCTCCTCCCCCCTTTTCAGCACTCCCCTTCCCCTCCTTCCCTGATGAGTGTTGCTTTCTTATTTGGCTCCCCTATATTCCTGTTATAAGTGAAACCATTCGATATTTTTCTCTTTCTTTCTGGCTTATTTCACTGATCATGATCCCCTCCAGGTCCATCCATGTTGCTGCGAATTGCATGTGTTTGTCTTTTTTGAATGCTGAATAGTATTCCATTGTGTATATGTACCACATCTTCTTGATCCAGTCATCTATTTTTGGGCATTTGGGTTGTTTCCATACCGTAGCTATTGTAAACAGTGCTGCAATAAACATGCGGGTGCATGTATCCTTTCGGATTAGTGTTTTTGTGTCTTTTGGGTATATTCCCAGTAGTGGTATTGCTGGGTCATATGGAAGTTCCATTTCTAGCAGTTTGAGGAAACTCCATACAGCTTTCCATAGTGGTTGGATCAATTTGCATTCCCATCAGCAGTGTAGTAGAGTTCCTTTTTCTCCACATCCTCGCCAACATTTGTTGTTGCCTGTTTTATTAATGTGCGCCATTCTCACTGGCGTGAGGTGGTATCTCATTGTGGTTTTAATTTGCATTTCCCTGATTATAAGTGATGTTGAACATTTTTTCATGTACCTGTTGGCCATTTGCTTTTCTTCTTTGGAGAAGTGTCTTTTTAGCTCTT
>PVIJ01010464.1:0-60115 GCA_004024925.1 Scalopus aquaticus
CGCCCGGCCGGGGAGAGTCCCACATGGTGCGGCAGACCTCTCCTGCCTCACCCGCTGCTCCCCTCAGCAGTGTACTTCTGATCTGCCTGTTCTGCTCCCCACTCTGTCTCTGGTGAACCCTCTCGCCGCCCTACGCCTCTGGCCTGTACCCCAGCTTGTATGTATAAATAAAATAAAAAATCTTTAAAAAAAAAAAAAAAAAAAAAAAAAAAAAAAAAAAAAAAAAAAAAAAAAAAAAAAAAAAAAAAAAAAAAATGCCAGGCCAGCAGGTCAGCCATTGAATGTAAACTGGAATAAAGGTGTAAAAAAGCGTACAATTATGAAATAAAGAGGGAGACCTTAAAAACAGAAAGAAAGAAAACCTTTGAGCAGTCAAGAAAAATGCTGCTGGAGAAAGTAAGAGGAAGCAAATCATCAAATCAGGTGAAAGGTGAGAAAACCCAGGTGAGCAGGGAGCAGCGGCAGGACACACCTTGGGCCCGGGACGCCCCAGTCCGGGCCGCGGTGGCTGATGGCCCAGGGCTGCTCTGCGGCCGCCTGGCCTCGCTTTGAGACAAGCGCCCGTACCGTTGGGATGCGGCCCAGCGCGGTGCCCACAGTGGCCGCGGGTTCTGCAGAGTAAGCACCACGCCGAGCTCGCCGTGACGGGGCTGCGATGACGCGCTGGTGAAAGTCTCCCCGCTGCCGCCGCCCTTCTAGGTTTGCTCTGGCCCTGTTCTTTGAAGTGGCGATTTAAGTGAACTCTCTTCAGGTGTGGTCACAGACAAGAGGGTGTCTTTGCGTTGTGAAGGACCTTCTCTCAAGGTTCGGGTCCTGATTTGCTCCAGGTAGGCCATGGAAAGTGGTAAGAGGAACTTCCCTGCAGAGTAGGGTATTCGCAGGAGTGAAAGGTTCTTCAGTCGCTGATCAGGCAATACTGTCTTCCGTGTTCCAGGTTTTTCTAGTGGGTTCTGTGCATTCCACAGTAAACCAAATAGATACAGATGCTGCCTCCAGGAGAAGGAAACGATTTTAAAAATAGGAAACGGCATATCGTAGGTCAGATGGTGTTACATGATACAGAAAATATAAAACAGGGTGAAAAAATAAGGAATGTTGGATGTGGTCATTTTATGCTGAAAGGTCAATGGTGGAGTTACTGGGAATGTGATATTTGAGCTAAAACATGAAGGAAATAATCAAATAAGATGTGTGATATCTGAGAGGAACACAGGCTCTAGAATGAGTGAACAGCAAGAACAAAGGACTGGTTGATAGTCAAAATCATCAAGTTCCAAGAATCTTACCTATCCTCTCTTTCTTCTTCTTGACGATATATACCATCAAATGATATTTTTAAAGGACTCCTTAAAATCAGTAGACTTATGGGGCTCTGTGTCACAAAAGGTGTATGATACTTGTTATTCCTACTCAGAACCACAGATGGGAAACCATCCCAGTGAGAGCACACCCAGTGACACTCCATCGAGGTGTGTCACGAGGCTGCCGATTTCCATCACAATGGCAGCAATTAATAGGTTATACAGTAGATCTGTTTGAGCCTCCTTAAGCACAGGTTCCACGTCATTTTAATCTCTGTAGCATCTAGCACAGTGTAAAATGATTCTAGTGTCAATTGTTAAAATAAATTCAATAAAATAAGCTAAAGAAAGAAGAAATATGGTTCTTGGCATCAGAAAGATTTTAAATAGTCACAAAAGCCACACCAAGAAACAGTTCAAGAAAATAATATAGTTTAAATGTGAAACTATTAATTGATTTAGTAAATGTTTACTATTTTCTCTTTATGTGCTGGGGAATTAAATCTTGAGAGCATTCTGAATACTAGGACTTTGAAATACAATAAAATTTTATAATAATCATTAGGGTGAAATTGTCCTGAATGTCTGCCTTCCAGTGTGGATGGACGATATGAATATATGAAGGTTGTATTTTCGTGTCCATTTGGTGAAATGACATGGGTTGCTGTTGGAAATGTAAAGTCGTTTTGATAATAAAGAGATCGGGCTGCCTCCACTTGAAGAGGCTGTTTCCCAGGAGAGTAGCCTAATCTCAACGAGTTACAACTATTTCACCAAATGATTTCAATCTAAAATCATTCCTGCAAGATATACTGTAGTAGATAATGCTCTTTAGGAAGGAAGGTGGTCCATTGCTGTATACCTAGTTATTATGTGAAGGGGTGTCAGAGACAAATGATAAAAGGACTGGAAGACCAGTCTGAGAATACCGAGTTTGAGTGGGCAACAAATTACTGTTCTATATTCTAGCGCAGAATACTGATCTGGTGACTGTAATGTTCATGAAAGACTATTTTAACAGCCCTCAGTAGACTGAAAGGAGTGGAGAAAATATTGGAAATAGGAGAAATAAATAATTTTAAGTAAGTCTAAGCGTCATTACACGTGGCTTCAGTGAATTGAGAAGTGCCTTTCCGAAAGAGTAGTGGGTTAAGAAGGGATCACCTCTGACTCAGGGAAATAACTTAGAAACCATTAAATTTTAAGAGTTGTTTGTGGTTATTCATTATTTCACTAGAAGGGAATTCAACACCTGTGATTTCCCTTTAAATAAATTTCCTGAGTAATATGATGTGTGTTATGATAGAAGGATAAATAGTGGACTTTAGAATAGAGAAAGTAGCATTTAAATCAATGTTTTCAATCACTTGTCTTCCTTCTTAAAATCCTTGAGAGGCATGTAGATTCCATCATTCTCGGTGATGTCATTGGCCATGATTCTCCAAGGGGGCTAATGCCTGGGGCGGGAGGGGAAGGGAGACAGAGAGCGGGGACATTTAGGAGCTAGCTGGTACAATTCTGATGGACCCTCCTGGGGAGCTGGCCTGACCCCCACCCCCCCCACCCCCCACCCCACCCCCGCTGCAGGCTCCTGGGCAGTCACAAGCTGTTTCCCTTAGAATTCCTCAGCCAGAGAATGTTCTGACATTTTCCATTTGTTTGTTTTGTTTTTATTTGTGTGTATTTATTTATGCTTGATATATTTGCTCTGAAAATCCACTATTCCTTCCCCAGACCCCTGTCCATTTGTCCTTTCATTTATTCACTCATTTGTTTATTGGTAAAAGATAGAAGGAAACTTACTTGAAGAGCCAGATGTTGGCATCTGTCTGTGCGAAACCAGATCTCTTGTCAGCACCCCCGTGGGCCAGGAGAGCTTTGCTTTCTCTGTTAGAGTTTATAGGAAACTGAGGGGGGTCCCAGGCTTCCTGCAGACTGTCTGGTCCGCTCTCCCACACCGTTCATCCCTAGGAACATCACGACATCCTCTTCTGGGTCTCTTCACTCTGTCCAGAGAAGTCTTGGTTCTGTAAAGGTGTATGAAATTAATCCTTTATTAACCATGGACGAGTAGATTCATGATCTCTGAAACAGCTTTTTTATAAATTGCTGAAGAAATCCAGCAATTGAGAAGTTGGGGATCAGTTGTTTTAGAAACGGTCCTTTGCATTGTTTGGCTGGAGATAAAAATATCACGTTGCCCTATGTGATTAGATGCTACAACATAGTCTATCTTTTATTTAAAGCTATCTTTACTAAAAATCTAGAAAATAATCTGCTTTTTATTGATCCAAAATCATCCCAGGTGAAAGAAATAGACCACACCCTTGCCGAGGGAGGGATTCTATATTAGGGCCCAGTTGCTAGCATGTTGAAGATTACCTTTTCCTGCTTTTTGCCTTCTCTCCTAAGCAGTCTTTAACTGGAATTGAAATGTATAATTACCTAATGCAGTCATATCTTATATAAATGTAGTAAACAATCACAAGTTAAAGAAGCTAATAGTAAAGGTAAAGCTGGAAATCATGTTTACAAAAATGTTTTATTCAGGACTTTTTGAAGCCATGTGCACAGTTGCAAATAAAGGAATTTCATTTCATATTTTGATTATTTTCTTTTAATTGAGATAACATTCAAATATGCTCTATTTCATTCTTTCCCAGTGTGCCCTGGTGTGTGAATGCACAGCCCCCGAGAGTGTGAGCGGAAAAGATAACTTACCTTTTCTGAACTCAGGTATGTACCTCATTTTGGAGACTTACTTGTCCTATGCTAGATATTCGCTGAATCATAAATGTTATAAGATTTGATATTCATTTATGATAAACATGCTCAAAAATGGGAATAGATAGAACATACCTCAATGTAGGAAAGGCCATTTATACAAGCCCACAGCTAACATCATTCTTGATGGTGCAAAACTGAAAACTTGTCCACTAAACTCTGGTCCAAGCTAAGGATGTGCACTTTCCCCACGGCTATTCAACACAGTATTGGAATTCCCAGCCAGAACAGTTAGGCCAGAGAAAAAATAAAAAGAATCCACACTGGGAGAGAAGAAGTAAAACTAGCACTATTTGCCAATGACAATAGACATAGGAAACCTCAAAGACTTTACTGACAATCTAATTAAAGCAATAAATGAGTTCAGTAAAGTGGCAAGTTATAAAAGCAATTTGTAAAAATTAGTTGCATTCTTATATGAACAAATTTTCATTTCCTGTTGACTCAATACTGAATCTGGGCAGGATTCTCAGTCAGTTATGAACACTTAGTAGATGAAGTGGCAATTTTGAGTTGGCAGCAGGGGGACAGACTTGACAGCTCCATATGAAATACCTTAGCTCTATGGCAAAACAAATAGATTCTTCTCTAGCTATTGGACGTTGTTATCTGAAATAAACATATTAGAAGACAGCACTTAATTCACTCAGTTTTCTATTATATAACTCACAAAATCAAAGTGTTAAAGAGGTATATGGATTCAGTTGAATAAATTCAAACCTGCCTGTGTCCTGAATGTCTGTGTGTATATTGGGTCACTCATAGTCACATATTTTAATTTCAGCAAGGCACCAAACATCTTACACGATGATCTGTGAATTATATGATGATCTGTGAATAAAGCTGAGACATAGGTACAATTAAAATATACAAGTGATGCAACTAATGTTTGAATGATAATGCAAACTCTCAGCCATTAATACTAATGGTAGTAAATAATGTCTGCCTTTCTGACAAGCACTATGCCAGCTGCCTTAGCTAACTTGTTTTTCCTAATCCTCTGACAAAGTTATGAGGAAGACTCTGTCATTTTCTCCATTTTACAGATGAGCAAATTGCCCAAGGTCACCCACTGTAGCAATTCACAAAGAGTGAAGTCCAGTTTTTAAACCCAATTTTGATCCTAAGTCCTTTACTCTTAATTACTAAGCTGTGCCACTACTGTATAGGTATTAATTAACAAGTAGGTGTTAATAATAGTGTAAGCCTACTATGTCTCTAGCTCTGACATACATAGTATAATAATCAGATTAATGACTTCAAAGACTTACTAACTCATAACCCCAAAAGTATCAGAAGATTTTCTCTGCAGAAAGCCACCGATAAAAAGAATGGAGAAAGGAAAGACAGTTTGTTGTGTTTATATGTGCAGATTTAACAACAGAAACATCCACTGGTACTGAATGTAGACGGTAGCAAAGGGGAGGGGCTCTGCTTCTGTCACGACCAAATGGCGATCTGTTCTTGTTTTCCGAAGGAAGCAATGCTAGGTGAGGTGTGCATTATGTAGCGAGGACAGTCACTTACCAGGAAAGTGCCTGATAAGTTATTCATGTGGTTAAAATATCTAGAGTATGCTCACAGGGTCTCCTCACATTTTCCACCAAGAAAAAAAAAAGGGTTTTTGAACCTTTAGTTCTTTAATATATCCCATATAAGTAAGTTAAGTAGATTATCTTAAAACTTGATTTTGAGAAATAAAACTGAGAGCTACGACGTTGATGTTAAATACAGTCACGTGAATCAGGCGATCTCCCCAATCATCTATGCTGTAATTACAAGATAATTTTTAATGAGTCACTGTGAACCCTGCAGGTTTTTGTGCTCGCTAAACCAGATGCCATTTTAAGTACTGATTGGTTTGATGTACATTTCAAATAGAAAGGGAAAAATGCATCCCGAGTGAGAAAATATATCCCAAAGGAAGAAAATATATCCCAAAGGAAGAAAAGAACAGTGAAAAATAAATGTGTATCTCCAAGTACTTGGGCCATAAAACCTGTCAGTCATGAGTTTTGAACATTGCCAACTCTCCCAGACCACAAGGGGCCATGCCATTCCTAGTGTGTAACTTGCCCTGTGACAAGGGCAGCTGGCATGGGGGTGATGGGAGCAGCGCGTTCTGCACTTTAAACACCCTCACTTCATGGCGTGAGCATGACTGATGACTGCGATCCATCTTTCACGAAGGGGGCAGTTCTGGTGATGATACTCCACTTCTTCCCAAAGACATTTTTCAGTGTCCTTAGTCCATGCACTCAGAAGCTGGGATATTTGCCACACGTATTTTTTTGAACATTCTTACCTTAGGGGAAGATAAGACTAAATGAGTCAAATATTATAAAGGCTTGACTAAAAGCTTGATTGTAGCTATATGAAATGTCCCTGCTTAAAATACAAAAATGCCTTTTGTGGGCAGAGATGTGTATGATCCAGTCTATGTGTGCTATTGTCTTCTATTTATTTATCGATCTATCTAAACTCAGCAACTCTGCAATTATTCCATTATATTCCCATGTGTTTTTTTTTCCCCAATCTGTAGGCCAAAGGGGAGCTATTGGTATCCTCTGAAGTCTTTGTCTTTATGTAATATACAGAACATGCCAGCTCGAGTGAGTTACGGGGTACTTATTGAGTGAGGAAGAGAATGTCATATCTCATAGCAGCTCTTCACTCTTCTATTTATATCTCGAGGTTAATTTATAATTCAGGAAATTCACTTATCTATTGTTAAGACTAGAAAGAAAAAAAGCCCTTTCCTCTAAGGTCTCACCTTTTCCTTGCCCTGTTCACCTTGCACATTGAGTGTATATGTTAAGAGCCTGGGGAACTGAGGACACAAGGAGAGAAAGATCGAGGAGGATGAGGGGGCAGAATTTACAATGGCATGAAATAGAGAAGTTGCTTAACTCCTTGGGAAAACAAATGCCTTTTAGCTGTCGGATTTTACACTCTCGGAAACAGGACACATTAGGAGATACAGTATATCCTAGAAATAGGAAAGTCTTAGTTTGAGTTTCTAGTGCTATAACTCATAGAATAAAGTTATTAAAACAGTGTAGATTTACCTCTTTTGCTGTTTGCTTATTCACCTAAGCAAAACAGCCGTCAGAGAGCATGAAAGTATTTGTTGCTGAAGGGGTTGGAGTAGAGGCGCTGTTGGCCTGTCAGAAAAGTTATGATGTATTTTTTCTGTGTCTTTCAAGCAAAAATGCATCATGAGTTTTGCGACAACCCGATAATTTTGAACGCAGAGAGGGGCAATGGGGGAGGCCGGCCTGGGCACCCTGCTTAGGCACAGTCGCTGGGCACTTTGCAGCGGGACTGTTAAAAGGCTCCTATGCCAATTTTATAAGACCATGGAACAAGCTGTGAGGAGAACTGGGGTCACCGCTGAGATATGCCAACCAGCAGGTGACCCTCACAAACAGGGCAGCCTCTCTGGACAGCATTTCTTTGAAAATGGCCAAATTGATGTGGACAATCTTTCACTTCCTTTTTGGTTCTCAAAGGTTTGAAGTTGACAGATACAACATCAGTTAATGTTTGCTCCATTTTCTATTCTTTTAAAATATCTCATAGATGTGTTCATTTGATCCGTTTCACACAGAGTCACATAATCATCTTATAGTTCACTGTAGTCTTCCTCAGACCTGTTTATATTCAATATAGATAAAGCCCTGACCCCAATAGCCCTTTTCAAAGTTTTGCCAGGAAGACAATTCTCTCTGGATGTTGTAATTCTCTCCATTGTCCTTGTAAAAGCATAAAGCTGCAAACTACTCTGCTCATGGACCTTTATATCATCTGCCACATCTGAGGAGCTAATAGACCCTCTCACAAAGTTCCTATTATCTTTAGATTTTGAGTGCATTTCCCCTGTCAGCAAGCATTAGATCTGATACAGCATCTTCCTTGGTTGAGTTCCATACTTTTTGAGTCATGAAATTATCCTTTATATTCCTTAAATGCCACTTCCATGCTGTACATTAACACACGCACTTGTCCTTCACATCCACAGAGGGTTTGTCAGGCAGCACTGATATCCTTAAGTTGGACTTAGCCAAAGCTGAGAGGCTACCTTTCTGTCATCAGCTCCCCCTCTTACCTAGAGAATTCACTGGTGTTTGTACTTCCTGCTTACAAGATAATCCCACCTTATCTCAAAGTAGGTCAGCACAGGTCACTACATATCTTTGAGCCTTTTCCCCAGAACTGGGTTAAGCCATCTCCAATCACATGTTGCTTAACAATGGGGGGTGCATTCTGAAAAATGCCTGGTTAGGGAATCTTGTTGTGTGAAAGCACATTAGTGGCAGGTTTCATGTACTTCTGGGCCATGATGAGCAAAACAACAGGAGATGAACACAGGCACAAGAGAATGTGATGCTCTCAAGAGACTCGGGAAACACAAGATGCTTGAGGCCGTGGCCCAAGTAAAATGCTGATGTCAAGATGGCTGTGTCCCTAGGCCACAGGGAATTTAGTGCCATCGTCTTATTCATCATCTCGTTTGCAGTCAGCCCCTAACCCAACCAGCATAATTTATGTCCCCTTGACCACTACTGTTGTTGGCAGAAGATGCTAGATTATGAGCTATTTAAGAAGGATCATTGCTTATTTATTTCCATATATTCAGGGCCAGGATAAGATAGGAACTCAATAAATGGTTATCAAGTCACTGATAACAGGTGTGTGTATCATATTATTTGATTTATACTCAGGGGACAGAGAATTGCAGTGTTATTCTCTCCAATTTAACTATTTTGATTTGGAATAAAATACTGTTATTTTATTTAAAAATTACCACCAAATTCTCATTTGGATTTTTTCCTGCCTTAGATAACACCATGGATTCGAATTGCCTTTCACAAAAACACATGCCGCCTAAGCACAATATTGGGGCCACATTTTTCTTCCAAAGCAATGCATGTTTCAGAATATTTTTAAAAATTGTTTCCTCTATTTTTAAGTTGTGATGAATTCCAGTCAAAAGCAAATCCCCAGTTTTCCCTTTTTCTTCTTTTCACCCATGAGATACTAAATTTGCTACCTTGTTAAATTTCAGATTGTATCATTTAATATTAACAGATATCCCTTGTATTTTCTTGTACCAGTTTAAGTAGATTTTGCCCTGTGTTTATATCTCTGATGTATGAAATTTGAGACTATTGTGGTGTATAACGTTGGCCCTTGATCCTTCGTATTTATTCACCAGATTTCTTTGCTTTTGTTGTTTTAACGAATGTGATGGAGTCCATTAACCTTGGTCTTTTAGAATTTCCATATATTTTCATTGTAGTGTGCTAATATATTTAAGATTTATAGTAGTTTCAATGGAAGAGTGAATTTCACTATCTAATAATCAATGGGCTCTTCCCTTAGATGCCTTTAAATGCTTCAACTTCCTGATTTAAGTTCTTTGCCTCCTCCACTACCAACATTAGATAAACTAGAAGAAAAATAAAGGCAAGCAGCAGGTATAGTTAAAAAGTGAACATTCTGTGGACAAATGTGAGAAAGCCTTTCTCTCAGCTACAGGTTTTTCTTCATTCGGATGCTGGTGCTCGCCCTCGAAGTGGGGTTTTTGATTATATCCTTCCCCTCTTACTATGATTGTGGTGCCCTAATTCTCCTCCTGGGAAAAACAATGGTGGGAAGCATCTGAGTTGCAAGGTCTAAGCTTATTTCAGTGGGGTGTATGCATTTCCACTGTGTAAGGTGCAGGGGATAAAATAAGGACTAGAAAGAGGAAAACTCAGTCCTCTCATTCATCAGGATCCCGTGTTGATGGGGAACGTGGGCTGGTAAAGAGACAGTTACAAGATAACAGCCTTTTCCAAGGAGGTAATGACATCAGTGGACTTCACAGCATATTCACACCATCATCGGCCCATTAGATGTTCATGGGCTCTCTTGGAAGAGGAAGATGGGCTTGCCTTGATAACACTGGTCAACATTGAGATTGTTACTGACTTAAAAAGGCCCTAATTGGTAGTATCTTGGTGTGCTGAACATGAATATAACCCTGACAATTTTTTATTAGCTCTCGTTTTGAAGATATTTCATATAATTCATTTTATATGTTTCACCATGTAAATTTATCCAGTAGGACTGCAACAACATCCTAAATCAGCTTAGAATGATGTAATATTGCATCTCATTGCATAATATCATCATGCATACATCATCCAGAGTTGATTGCATCATTTTCTGATGCAATGCAATACTATTGTCAGGCGGCTGCTGAAGTAAGCTGACGTCAGCAGCACACTATAGAAAGCCCTGTCGGAAAAGTGAGCATTGAAAATATTTCAGACTTTGTCTGCACTGAGACCAGTTCCACATGGTGAGGGACTTCCTATTCCAGAACCTCCAGCAGAATATTCTCCTGATTCATCTGATGAGGAAAAGGGTGAGCCAACCTGTTCTCCTGTTCCATCAGCATGCAGTTATCCAGATTTTCACTGTGGTGCATCTCAACCCCACACAGACTAACATAGGAAGAACTAAATGACCTGGTTCATGATTTGGACTTAGCCAAGAACAAGGCAGAATTGCTAGGATCCAGACTCCAACAATGGAATCTTCTAGAAGAAGATGGCACAATTTCTTTATATCAAAAGCACCACCAGCAGTTGGAGCCTTTCTTCAAAAAGGAAAGTACTTTGGTATTCATGGAGGGCCTCATGAATGCCTTAGAAATCACTCATGACCCACTAGAATGGAGACTATTTCTAGATTCTTCGAAACTGAGTCTTAAGGCTGTGCTTTTGCACAATGGAAAACGTCTTCCAGCTATTCCAGTAGCACATGCTGTTCACATCAAAGAGACATACAATAATCTAAAGCAGCTGCTGAATTCCATTGAGTATAACAAATACAGCTGGCATGTCTGTGGTGATTTGAAGCTAGTTGCCCTTTTAATGGGACTTCAGCAGGGATATACAAAAGACATGTGTTTCTTATGTGAGTGGGATAGCCGAGCAAGTGAATCTCACTACTTGTGGAAGGAATGGACTCACAGATAAAATGTAGCAGTTGGAGAGAAGAATATCCAGCACCCAGCTCTGGTCGAGGGTCATAAAATCCTGCTACCACCCCTTCACATTAAACTAGGTTTGATGAAGAATTTCGTGAAAGCCATGGACCGGACCTCGCCAGCCTTCCGATACCTGCATGAAAAATTTCCTTGACTCAGCGAAGCAAAGATTAAAGAGGGAATTTTTGTGGGTCCTCAGATTCACAAGCTCTTCAAAGATGACCGGTTCAACAGCTTGCTGCAGGGTGATGTGAAACAAGCATGGAATGCTTTTCCCCTAGTGTCTACAAACTTTCTTGGGAACGTTAGGGCAGAAAACTACAAAGAACTAGTAGAAGACATGCTGATGCAGTATCAGAAACTTGGCTGCAATATGTCTCTAAAGATCCACTTCCTTCATTCCCATCTGGATTTCTTCCCTGAAAACTGTGGTATGGTTAGTGATGAACATGGCGAACGTTTTCATCAAGATACCGCATCAATGGAACAAAGATACCAGGGAAAATGGTCCACTACAATGCTGGCTGACTACTGCTGGACACTCCCCAGAGATGCTCCTGAATAGCTGTATAAGAGACAAGTGAAGAAATCTAAGAAGTAGTCTATGACTTGATTTTTTACAGGTATTAACCGTAGGCCTATCACTATTGGCATGCATTTCATGATGCAAACATCAATTTATTGCAGATTACAAAAAAATCTAGAGCCAATATTAGAATTTGACTGTCATATTTGTATTGAACACATACAAATTGATAGGAAATTACTAATTTTATTTCAGTAACATGAGTTTTGTGAAAATTTGTTGACCAGTGTAAGTTTCCCATCCGTGGCCTTGATGACATACTATTGAATTCAGACTGGAACGTGTAGACCATGGCGCTGAGGTAAATCAAAAGGCCACTGTGATGATAGTATCCACTTTGCCGGAATTGAAAACAGCCCTGAATACCAAATCCCCAACATGGCCAAATTCATCCCTCCTACCTTTCTTCACCATTTTGTCTCAGGGACGTGACTGTTGAACTTGAAAGACCAGAAAGCCTCATCTTTATTATTTTTAAAAAGATACCTCTGCTTTATTTTCTGACTGCCACTTCTGTATTTTTATCCTCTTTTCTATAGTCATGCTTATAATAGTGTTTTAGTGATTACTATTTAGGTTCTTCAGTCCTCATCCAATCTTAAAAAGAGCCAACCTACATTTAAGATGTATATAAATCTGAAATATTTTCAAGTACAAATGAGGGAGTGTCAGCATCTAATTGGATTACACAGAGTTATCTTTAGTAAGTATAATGCACCGTTTGGAGAATAGGCAATGTATGTACATTCTGCTGAATAATTAAACTATTAAACAACTGCATAATTAAAAGCTACACAATAAATAGATTCTCTACAAGAATCTGCAGTACATTAAAATAATGATTTTATAAGGCTTGAAGCCAATAAAGTCAGATTCCATTTAAATATGTGACTTCTACCACCTCCTGAAAGAAGAAAGTGTGTGAACATGATCACAGATGGGCTTCCTCTGGAGAAATACATTAAAGACAATGTGATTTAAACTTTTTGATGATCCCTTCCACCCTGAGTCTAAATTTATAAAATTCCTCATCCAATCCACTGACAACCCTAACAGACACAGAAGAGAAATTCATCCCTTGCTATCTCTCTGTTCTTTATCCGGCCCCATGTTGCTGGAGCCACCCTCTGTTGTATGTGTTGTCAGTTGTTGGATTTGCAGAACATTTGCTTGTCATCTTTACTGTGGATAATTCAGAATCGGAGCAGCTCGGCTTTCACCATGCCTGAGTCCCCCGGAAAGCCAGGTGACAAGTTACCTGGTTAAAAGTACCCTGTTACAGAATCTAGAAGAACCAATACAGAAATTTGGGTTTTGCTGCAACTTTGGAGGAAAAAAATTCTCTCATTTGCTTTCTTCCCCAATGTTTCCCTTTGGGGACAGACCTCAGGGGGAATGTATCAAGGGCAGCTGAGAGCTTTACCCTTATTAAGTCACCAGAAGACCAGAATGTGATACAAAATACCTCTGTTGCTTTGCATTTGGTAGACTCTATCACATGATATTTTTAGCTATTGTTTTTTGGCAATAACAGTGAAAAAAATGAAGATGGGGACAACACAGGACTTTATATTTTTTCCCCAGACAGCTTCATTGAAATATAATTACATGTCATGAAATTCAAACATTGTAAATGCACATTCAATGATGTTGGTAAAATGATCAGAGTCGTGCAACTATCACCACACTCCAGTTTCAGAACCTTTCCATTCCTCAGAAAAGGATCCCTTGAGCTTGTTTGCACTTAATCCCTGCTTCCACCCTTAACCAGAGGCAGTTGCTGATTTGCTATTTTCTCTGTAAATTTTCCTTTTCTGGAAATTTCATGTGAATGGAATCATACAATGTATAATTGTTTGCATCTTGGTTCTTAGCATAATCTTTTTGAGGTTCATTCATATTGTAGCATGTACGGGTAATTAACTCTTTTTGCTATTGTTTAGTATCCATTGCATGGCTCTCACCTTTCTTTAAAAGGAACTTATAATAGATGTAACATAGTTGTTGTTTCAGGCTTGAGCCTATTGCACATTCAAAAATGCATCTTTTATTTGAAGAAACCCTTGGCACCAGTGAGAACAGGAGATGAAAGCAAGAATCACTTAAATGGCTGGAGTGTGAACTGTTGAAACTGTCTCTCCACCAGTAGTAGGTGACGCATTTAAAAAATGGACGGAACACTCATCATTTGGGGTCCTTTGTTCAATGTTTCTTACATGAGCCCCGTGAAGATGACAAATTTGCCCACTATCAAGCCAGCAAGAATTTCTCGTTGAGATCATCTTATGTTTTTTCTTTCTCTTGTCACCAGTGCAGCAAATTTACATGAGTTTTAAAAGTCAAGCCATATTTTTTCACCTTTTTTTTAAGATTTATTTATTTATGCATACAAGCTGGGGTGCAGGCAAGAGGTGTGGGGTGGTGAAAGGGTTCACCAGAGACCGAGCGGGGAGCAGAACAGGCAGATGGATGGAAATAACGCTGCTGAGGGGAGCAGCGGGAGAGGCAGGAGAGGTCTGCTGCGCCATGTGGGAATCTCCCCAGCTGGGCATCGAACTCACACCACAGCTTCCGACAGCGTTACAGCGTGGCACTTAGCCCATTGCGCCACCAGGAAGGCCCATATTTTTTCACGTTTTAAATCAGAGTCCATAAGATGGTATTTTAGGATTTATGATAGGTGTTTTTGCTTTATACATAAATAGGTATTGTAAGGTAAATGAAAGAGTCATCTGGTTTTCCCACCCTCCCATCAACAATAGACCCCTGTGGGCCTACACGCCTGATGGCAGCACCTGAGGTGGGGTGTGGACTCACGCCCACCTCCATGAGTGGGCGCACTTGGACCTGGAGAGACCACGCAGAAAAGGGCAGTGTCACAGAGGATGCAGCAGAAGGGGAAAGAGCAGCAGCAGCAGAGAACAGAACATGCATCGGGGTGCAGCAGAGACCACAAGAGAACCCCAGAGAGCCCCGAGAGAGTGAAGATTTGCTGGGGGCCAGGAAGCTGCCAGCCCCTCTGCCTCACTACAGGAGATCTTTAAAAGCCTGAAAAAGCCACCGAGGGCTCCGGAACTCCTTTACCCATCTGCCCAAATCGTGTGTCTTCCTGCCACTCCACGTGTTCCATGAGGAACGTGGCTGGGTCACATTGTTTGAAACGGATCCCACTGTATCCCCGTTGAGAGCCTGATAAATACGTAGAATTTGGTTTATACTAAACTCATTTGGAGACCTATGAGTTTCAAATGATCAGATGTAATTAAATAAGACATAAAATTAGATAGAGATCTAAGATAAAAATTAGATATATTATTGGGAAGATTTTTGGATGATAGTTACCTGATTTTTAAATTATTTACCCCAAGTGTTTCTCTTAAAAACAGCAGTTTCCACACAAAATCCTGGATGACAGGTACCAGGTGGTCAGTGGAGAGTTCCCTAACTCATTACTCAAACCACTCAAGCTCTTTCAGCAAAGGCTTATGTTTAGAACACACTGAAGTACCTTAAAATGAAAACAAACAAAAGTAGAATGACTTATTTTGGGATCCACGGAGAAAATGAAGAATTTTATATTGTGTAACATAATTCAAAATACAGATTTTATGAAACATAATTACTGTTTTGTAAAAATCAAGACAAATTCAAGGGCTTTTGACAATTTTTTTGACAATGTAAAGATTCTGTGTAATCTTGAAAAAATAAACCCAGAAGTTAAATAGCAGTACATGAACACAGACACACTAAGTAATTGATTATTTATGTTGCTAAAAATATATTTGAACATTTCAGAGACTGAGATATTTGTCTTACTATAAAAGATTGCACTTACATTCCTGATCATGTTAGTTGTATTAGAATTGATGAGATCCTATAAATTACTTAATCTGACTGACACTATATTAAATTCAGTACATTCTTTTCTTCTCAAACTGTAGAGGTTTAACAGAGTTTGTAGTAAGAGTCTTATATCTTGAAACACTGTCACTCTACAGTTGAATGAAATCTCAGTTTCTTTCATTGGCTAATTATATTTCATGTAAAATAAATGTAATTAACTTTAAATATAATTCTGTGATGTATTCTAATTCATAAAACTTAATGATCATATTTATGTTAAATATATAATTTTTTTGAACAAACACCCCTAGATTTTGAGAACTGTCTCTCAATAAACTAGAAATAGTCTACAGTCTTCTGGCTTCTATAGGTTCTTCTAAAAAGTGAGACTCTGGCTAGTCCCTCATGGGGATAGACAGGAGTACTGGGAAGTTTAAATCTGGTCATTGAAGAATGGAATATTTGACAGCAAGGTTTCCAATGGGGTGTCAGTTCTGATAATTATAATTTCCAGACTGTACCTCTAAGAATACAAGAGCATAAAGGAATAAGTAAAAAGATTCTGATTTTAATGTTCAGAAAGATATTATGTTTACCCATGTAGTGAGTGAGTGAGATAGTCTTGTAGAACCCTACAATTTTGAAAGGTATTTTACCCTCTCCATTGAGGACACTTGGTCACATACCATGCTGGGCATTAGCTAAAGCCTTACATCCACCTCCATAGCAACTTCTGTTTTTAATCCCCTTTATTGGTAAACTGGAGCCAAATAATCAGAGATACTTGCCTAGTGATTGACCTGGTACTTTTCTGCTCATTAAGTTTTGGCATATGAGTGTAACAAAGGTATTCATCGCCCAGTGGTGATGGGAATAGCATTCTGCTCTAAAAATATGACTTGCCACTGTGGTGGGAGTAACATACACACACACAAATATGTCAAATATCTCAATATTGACCCTGTGCTTTTTCCTTAAATATATTAAAATTCTTGATGATATCACCTGGTTCCTTCTCCCCCTCACTGCTCACCCACCCTCGTTACACAGCTTGTCCAGAGTCTCCCTGTCTTGCTTCTCATAATGTGGTTTCAGGAAGGTGGATTATTGACTCATTGGCACTAAAATATGCATAATATTTGAATTGCAATAGAACTTAAGCCAAGAAATGAACTTTCCTCCTTTTTCTGTCCATTTAAGAAATAAATCATTTTCAGTAGTAGGGCCATTTAGGACTTCTGAACTGACATCAGTTGTCACCTACTAAAATTGATTGAGCTTGGAAAAAATCCAAAAATATATTATTTCAAGTGTGTTATGTATCAATACATATATTTTATTTATATTTATAAATACCTCTGCTTTAAGATCATTTCTAGAAAAGAAAGGAATTAGAGAACCAGAGTTACTACATTTCTGAATTGAAATTTGAGGTAGCATGTTTTAATTTAATAAAGACTGTATGTCCCAGAAGCTGCTGAAAAACACAATTTAAGAAGAAAAGTCTTGGAAATTCAAATACACTAGTGGGTCATGATAAAAAAGCCTTTTCAATCCGATAATTAGAATAATGCCTTGATGCAAGATTTTCTTAGTTACTGATATATGTGTCATATTTTTAGAATTGAAGTACTAGGCTTTTATTTTGCCCTTCCTCCTCAGTGTTGAAGAACCCAGTGTGCAAGTTGTACAGGTTCCCCACGTCGGACAACAAGTGGATGCGGATCCGGGAGCAGATGTCTGAGAGCCTCCTCTCCTTCCACGTCCCCAAGGAACTGATCTCGCTGCACATAAAGGAAGATTTGTGTAGGTAAGAGAAGATAACTGATGATTGGCTCTCACATTGTTTGTTTCTAGAAAGCACTTTTTTCTTAAGGGAGGGTGCTAACATCAGCATGTAGACCTGAAATATCCAGTAAACTGGCCATTAGCCCTGGCTGGCGATGAATCACTTGAAATGTGACTCATCCACTCTGATATGATTTGTAAGTGTAAAACGCACACTAGGTTTTGAAGTCTTAGCACATAACCAAGAAAAAAAAAACTTTTCATAATAAAATGTTAACATTTTGGATTATTGGGATTAATAAATTGTTAATGAAGTGCATTTCACCTGCTTTTAAAATACTTTCAAATATGACTAATAGAAAATTTAAAATGACACATGTGACTGCCATATGTGGCTTGCAGTATGTCTCTGTTGTATAGGGTGGTGCCCAGCTGGAAACCTGAGCTTTGACCTTGCTAGTAATTCTTGTGTCTTTACCTCACCTGCTTATGGTTACCATTTCTGTAAGAAATTCCTATTTCACTCTTCTTTGGACTATCCATCTGTAGCAAAGCTTTCAGATAGTATCTGTGGGTCTATAAAACTCTTTAGGTGATGGATGAAGCCGGCTATATGATTGGACAGTACTGTCATACAACAAATTTAATCTGTTGCCATAAAACAGGAGAATTTGAGAGCTGATTGGTTGATAAGAGTATCACTGAGTCCTGACTAATCAGTTTGTTTCTCTGCCTGGTAAACCTTTCATGACTTTAAAAATGCTGAGTACTACATTATGTTAAACGCCATTAAGGACCACTAGGGTCCTAAATCTGAGAAAATTAGTATATATATTTTAATAGCTAACATTGTGTAATTGCTGAAACATAGAGCAATGTTAAATGTCCAAAATTTGGATTTCTGTCTTGTGTGTACATTAGTACACCAAGTTACTTAATTCTATTGTGCCTTTTGGTGGACTGCACAGTCCCAGAAGTGCCGCATTGACTTAGCCCCGTCAGCACATTGTGGACAAGGCAGGTGACACCCGGTGGTCTTGAGAATATTCGTTCATTAGCAGTGACTCCGCAAATACTACGTATGCAAACGAGGAGGAAAGGAAATGGAAAACAGAACCCAGCTTGGGGGACAATCAGAGTAAGCTGATGATAAGAATCCAGTTTGAATGTAGAGGACTAGAGACTGCAAGGGCCACCGGGCAGTAGGCAGCTGAGGGCCTCCGAGTGGGGATAATCAGGCCACAGCAGACAGACCACAGGTGCTCACTTGGCCTGAGATGCTGTCACATTCAGCTGTCACATAAGAGCCATTTGCAAGACTGAGCTAATGTAAATCAAATTAATCTGAGCTGGGCCTTTACTATGATCTCCACCCAGAGCTGGTACTGAGGGGTGCGCTGGCAAAGCAGAAAGGTCAAGCAAGCGTATACATGGATTGGAGGGTCTGCGAAATCATAAAAGAATTAGAATCCTCAACTTTGCTGTTTTTGAGACATTGGACACCAAACGCCGCTCCTCCTAGGGTCCCGCCCATTTCCTAGGGTTGGAGAAAGTGCTTCTCCTCAATGGGGCTGAGAACAAGGGGGAGACTCAATGCTAGACAAGCGTTAGTGGGGATGCCAGGTGGCCCAGGAGACGCCAGGTGGTCCAGGAGACGTCAGGTGGCACAGGAGTCTTTATTTCATCACAGAGCCAGAAGAGAAATTGCCAGATGAAGCATATTTAAGGAGTGAGAGCTAGACCTTTTTCTATAAAATGACCCCTGAAAGCTGCATCTACTTAGCTAAATTCCCACCAAAATATCCATAAAAGTAAAACAAAGTCATAACCCTTATGAAACACTGTATTGTAGTGCAGGTTAGTGATACAGTATGCTCTTTGGGACATAATGACTGTTGGGGCTAATACTTGGGGGTTGGAAATCTGACTTGCTATCCAGGCTATTTCATCTAAACTAGTGAACTGGTGAGAAGGGGGTATGAGACCCCCACTGCTGCCCTACTCTGTCTTTCGTCATCAGTTTGGAGACTTGTCAAAGGCGGAGACGCTGTCCTGTGCGCGTTCGCTTACGCCAGGCCACCCCACTGCCGTCTCCGGTGCCTGCCCCGCTCCCTCTGCTGCCTCTGCCCCTGTGCGCTCAGGACAGAAAACTCAGGGGAGGAAAACTAGAGGCGACTAGGGGAAAGTGGCCATTAATCCACCGACTTTCTCTGGGCATAGCCTCTGCGTTTAGGTCTCATTATGGTTTAGTTCCCCAAAGTCCTGTCCATCAGCCCCTTCTCCTGCCCTTCTCTGGCTCGCTCTCGCCTGTGCCTGCACAGCAGGGCTGGCAGAACCACAGGTACCTGGAAGGGGCTGGTGGGCAATTTCGGGGATGACAAAGGAACTGTCTCTCCAAATATAAAGTTAAGGCCCCTTGCTAGGGACAGAACTAGGAACTATTATCTTTAGACTTTGAGAATTGTCCAGAGAAGAAAATCCCATGCCAGTCCCATGAAACCCAAATTCTATAAAAGCAGCTGGGTTCTGAGCGTGGCGCTGCGAGGACCAGCCTGTGCCTGTGCCTTTTGCTTTCTCCAGCCCCCTTTCTTTGTGACTCTCCCATCATTAGAATGTATTAAAACAGCTCAACAATGAGTCTTTAAATTTTTATAAAGAAAAGGAGAGGAAAAAAAACCATCCCGAGGACTTAAAAGGGAAATAGGAAAAATTTGTAGGAAAATTGTCTAGCCTTCAGTAGAGTGTAAAAAGATACCATTATTATGAAAGAGAATCAGAAAACCATGAGAAAGAACCATCATCCTCTAGGGAAAATGCCAAGAAGGAAAGAATAATGGAGGGGATAATGAAATTTTAAAATGCAGCCACCAAATTAAATCCACAGGGCTGGCAGAAAAGGACAGATTTGACACTGAGAAATCATATCAGTAATGGGGAAGACAAACATGATAAGCTCTTCTCACATGCTAAACAAAGAAGAGAAAAGTTCAAAATGATGAGTGACGTTCGATGTGTGGGGCAGAACCCTGAAGACTACCAACTAATTCTAAGTGTTCTCGGGGAAGAATGACTAACACAAAAGCTTGAAAGAAAACAATGGAAATAGATGCAGTTTTGTTTTGTTCTTCTGCATACTAAAATCAGCCTGGCCTTCCACTTTTCTGCAGAAGCCAATGGAATAACACCTACTGTTTTTGAAGAGGAAAAGGCTGTGACCCCACTTTATTATCTACAGTGAGGTTATGAAAGTTTTATGAATGAAGCCAGTGGGAAGGACACACCCCGTTATGCAGGAGCTCAGAAAATGTCATTTATAAAACTTGCTTGAGAAACCTACTTGAAGGTATATGCCATCCAACTGAGAAAATAATAGAAATTAGGAGTTCTATTTACAATCTGATAGGATGTAATAGAATATAAATCAGCATAGCACATTAGAATGGGAAAATGGATGGCATTTTGCAAAAGACCTGAACTATGCTTGATGCCTGGAGGGAATCTCCAGCCTGGGCAGAGGTTTACTCTGGAGTTCTTTTCTCAGTTTCCTCTCACCCTAGTTTTTTTGTTTTGTTTTTTTTTAAGAATTATTTATTTATGCATACAAGCTGGGGTACAGGCCAGAGGCATGGGGCAGTGAGAGGGTTCACCAGAGACAGTGGGGAGCAGAACAGGCAGATCGACAGAAATACGCTGCTGAGGGGAGCAGCGGGCGAGGCAGGAGAGGTCTGCCGCGCCATGTGGGAATCTCCCCTGCCAGGCGTTGAAATCCCGTAGCCTCTGCCGACAGCTCCACAGCACAGAGCTTAAGCACTGTGCCACCAGGGCCCTCACCCCAGTTTTATGTAGATCCCAGGAGCTATTTCACTTGCCTTCACTTGCCTTCCAGCCCCATGCTTTGGAGGGATTCCTTCCTTGCTTGATGAAAACTGTGAGTGCCCAGAACCGTCACATTTCTTGGAAATCATCCTGGGAGAATTAGTAAGCAAAAGGCTTGGGAATTTTTCTTTGAAAAAAATTTACTTGGGCAACTTTATCAAGATCATTTACACTGCTAAGGAAACTACATAACTGTTTTTGAATTTTGAAAATAAATATTAACTAAATCGTATCATTTCGGTTGATGAAGAGTGTAAGTCAGTGAGAGGCAGATATAAACTGTCACCAAGTCCCTTTTCAGGTCTTGTTCTCTACTGGACCTGTGGCTGGCTGGCTGGTGGCACATAACATATACGATTTTATAATTATTATAATATATTACATTGTTCAAAGAAAAAGTCGGTAACGACAATGTGAAGTTAGCAATCACGGGCAAGCAAACTTTCCCTTATAGGATTAGATATTTTAGGCTTTGAAGGACTTCTGGTCTCAGTCCTAATGCTAGTTTCTACCACTGCAGCATAAAAGAGTTGACAGAAAATATGTAAATGAATGTAAAACACTAGTTTCAAAAAAGGGCCTTTCCTCCCTGTTACCACTGTGATGAAATTGCAAGGACAGTCAGACCTGATTCTGTAGGGTGTGGATTTTGAAAAATTTACATTTTCCTTGATGACAACCAGACTCTTCTAATCTCGCTCTTTACTCAAGATCTAAACTTTTATACTTAAGCTGGAGACCAAGCACAGCCAACTACTCGCAGTTGGTGTTCGCCATCTCTCTGGAGGAGTGTGTTGGGAATTATGTGACCATTTTTGTTGCATAGCTACCCCTAATTCACTAGTGGAGTGGACAATGGAAAACTCTTCTTTTGTGGAAGATGGAAAATGCTCCTGTTGTGATATCACTTTCATCAACTTAGAGATTTCCTAGAGTTTGACTATGGATTCCATAGTAGGAGAAAGTAACTACTAAGGAAAAGAATTAAGGAAATATTAGGTATTTGTATGTAAAAATATGTCTCAAAGACAAGGTGTTATTAGTGGTTTCCTTTTTTTTTCAACTGGGCAAGAATCAAATCCCATGCATTATAAGCAAGTATATTACCCGTTTTCTCACAGGTGAGGACAGAATACATTTGCTCAAGGAAGTTACAGTGGATCTGTGTGTGCAGGCCACATGTGTGCTTTTCCCGCGTGATGCGCGCTTTGTGGACACACGAGGACAGCGTGTCCTTCTCGTCAGTCCTGACCCGGAGTGGAAATGGTGGCAGCAACATGAGGGGCAGTGGCTAGTTTCACATCTCTCCGGCGTGGTCTTGCCTTCGACAGCAGCTGCATCTAACAACTCTCCCTATTAGTCACTTCGTCCCGTGATATCCTGTTGCGTTCAACGTGATCTGCTTTTATTAGATTTGAGGTGGTTCATGGGCGCAGTCTGGGGCCTGTGACCCAGGTTTAATTCCTTGGGGGCGCCCTCCCATTGGTCTAAGCATCGACACCTTCTGAGTTCAGGTTCAAACACGTAACAGTGTTTGAACCGGCAGTGATATGTTTTCACAACACCACACTTTGAGTTTTATATGTTGGTTTAGTTCCCCAAAATTCACAACTAGAAAATTGTCAGCATCACTCAAGTTATGTTTATTGCTGTGAAGAAAGACTCAAGTTATACTTAGCAATTTTCCGATTCTTCACTCTTGGAGCGATATTCTGCAAATATATAAAATGTACATTGAATATTTACCATGACGATAAGATAATGTTCATGATAGAAACAGTCAAAATATTAAAAAGAAAAAGTAAAATCACTCTAAGTTGTCCACCCTGGAGGCATGCTGCATTTTTGTTTTCTGTATCTACTCTCCTCTTCAGAAGCCTCGCTGTGAGAAGCAGCTGTGGCTGTGACCTTCACACACTGATTTCATGCTCAGTTTCCTCGTGCATCTAAGTTTTATTATGAACACATATGTGATTTTATTACATAATGTTAAATAACAAGGTGAGTTACTAATCAGCAAAAATTACTGTATCTTATGTTTGATTGATACACTAAAAAAGACGAGAAGGGAGTACACTGAGATTGACAGAGTTGTTTCTGCTTGGTGGCTGTGGAATGGCAATTTTCAGAGCAAGAGAAACCTAGTTTATTAACCCTGACAAATATCAGGGAACACTTAGTTCAGATATTAAGTTCTGAGCATTTTATTTCACAATTTCTCTCGGGCTCATTTATTTTTTATATTTTCACTCCATCTACTCTAACCCCAACCACCTGTGATAGTGCAGCAGTCTCCTCGTGCCTTCTCTGTCCGTGATCTTCCTCCCTCAAAATCCGGGCGTCACCTAGCAGGCTCGTGCAGTCTGACTGAAGACATCATAGAATGTAGATTTCCAGTAGAACTTTTCTGGAGACAGCCTTGATACTTAAGCTCTGGAGAACTACACTGGGATTATCCACTGGGAAGGGCAGAGGGAGAGATTCTGCTTACAAAGTACTCAGTGCCACACCTTGCTCCTGAGAGCTTTAGTTAATTACTCCAGGATCATAATACCAAAGGCATTTGGCATTGAAAACGCTCCAGCTCATTGATTCTGCATACGTGAAGGACGGGGGGATGGTAGCTGGTAAGTATGAAGTTATTATAATGGGGATAAAGGGCGTGTGATGTGTGAAGTCCATGCAGTGATGCTAATTCATGTAACGTGTGTGTGTGTTTATGTGAGTTTATGTGCTCTTTGCCTGTGTTTCTAATGCCTCAAGCTTTACAATCCTTCAACTTGGGTTGTGTGCAGACAAGTTATGTAGGTCTTGGCAGACTACCACCTATAAAATTTTTATAGTTTGTTTTAGTATTGCTGCACATTTTGCTTATGTTGAGTATTTTCTTCAGATTTTGTACTACTGCTGTTCAGCCCACACTGAAATATGTTAGTTACTAGACAGAACGATGGTACTTGGGGGTTGAAGCATCATGATGGCAAAATATACAATAGTATTAAATCATGGCATGCACAGTCGGTACATGTTTAGGTGGAAGGCTCTGATGACTGTGTAGTATTGGGATTTATCCAGAAATTATGCATTTTAAACTCTCAAATGATGTTTGAGATCTCAGTGTATACAAGTCTTAAAGAAATGAAGTATTTCACTGAAGTTGAATCTCATGTTCCATAAACATCCCAGGAAAAATTAGTTCAATTTATGTCATATACTTTTTCCTCCTACTTCCTGTCTTCCTTACAGAAATTTTTCTTCATTGATCTCAGGGACAGAGAAGGTGAAAAACTTTCCGGCATTAAGTGTTGGATGTTTCAAAGCACATAATATTTTATAACAATTAACTTTAAAACTTTCTTAGGTTTTATATGAAACAGATAAATACATGTGTATCATGCAGAGAGAACTAATCTTAGAAACAAAATAGAAAAAATCTAAACCAAAATGCTTTAGCAGAGAAAACTGTGATAGAGTTTGGAATATATACACAGACCCAAAAAATAAATGTTTTATTACCACACTTTGAGAGAATGGACATGCTTGGTCTTAGATAGTAGTATTTGCAAATGTACATAAACTAAATCCATGATTATAAAATATATCAGTGAAGACACTTTGTTCAATACTGTGTGTTTCAAATATTCTATACTCCTTATTTTAAGCTATAACAAAGCTATGACAACTGTGTCTCTATAGATACCTTTCTATAACCTGAGTCAATTTTTTTAACGTTATGTATTTTTGTTTATGAAAACGATTGTCAGCGAGATGCTTTGAAATCTTGCATCACAGAGATAGATGTTTCAGAGCTGTACTCTGCTTGCTTACTATTATATTGTTACCTACTGTTAAACCATTTATCTAACTACTAGCTCTAGTTTGAGAGAAATTCAGGAGATATTTAATTTTCTTCTCTTGAACCTTAAAGCATTTTGTGCTATCATTAAAAAATGTTTCATTTTATCTCAAATTGATAATGCTACAAGAGTGCCTTTAAAACGTTGTAAGTACATTTTAGGAAGTATAAGCTAGAACTAGAATATATTGAAGTAATTCTATTTCAAAAACATTCTCACTCTACAAAAGATACAGAACAGAATTTGACAGTGTAGTGACCCAGTCTGCCCACTTGACATGGTTTGACTTTCTGAAATATAATTTATGTACTTTTCTCAGAAGGTCTTTATCTGCAGACAAGATTTCCCCTTCACATGGTCCGCACGGGCTGCAAGGCAAATAGAATCTTGTGTCTGCTTATTTCTGCAGCCTGATTCCATGCCTTGTTTGCGTGGTATGACCAAAGCACATGACTTTTGAAACGTCTGTCAATATTTGCATACGTGGATAAAATAAAGGCCCACTGGAAATCATTACAGATCTTAAGTAAACATTGATTCATAAGAGAAATAATAGCAATTACCAGCTATTCTGTTTTTGAAATCATGTATATAAAATAAACCTCAACTGACGAATCATATAGATGTTTTTTTATAGTTTGCTGCCTCTTCCTTTTCTCTTTGTGTAGTTTCTCAATCTCTTTGGCTTCCTCTCCTGAGAAAGCTCCAAAAACAATGTCTAAGAAGGATCACATTAGGACTCCACCTTGACTCATACCTGATCAATGTTGTTTTTTTTCTGTTCATTTTTCTTCAAGCAATGCCAGTGCTCTGTTGGTATGCCAACAGAGTCCTGTGGTATGCCATTTATCCCGGAAA
This sequence comes from Scalopus aquaticus, assembly GCA_004024925.1. Lineage (NCBI taxonomy): Eukaryota > Metazoa > Chordata > Mammalia > Eulipotyphla > Talpidae > Scalopus > Scalopus aquaticus. The sequence continues at coordinate 25,936 of PVIJ01010464.1, forward strand.
GTGCATTTGCCCTACCAACTCCCAGTATTGAGGGCAGATGCTGTGTGCCATTAAGCCCATCATTATGGATTCTTGGTATCATGTAATGAGAGGTCCTGGAGAGAGCTTAGTATCACCAAGCTGGAGATAGAAATATGTGTTGTATTTGGCTGTTTGGGAATTACAGTATCCCCACAGGAACTAATAAGACAAAACTCATCTCCAAGAACATTTTGCCTATGATGTCAAAATTCTTTATTCGAAATGGATTGAGTAAAGGAGAGAGTGTTATAATGGCAGAAGCACAGAACTGGAATTATTATGGTCCTTAGTTCTCAATCTGTATCTGCTACTTGATATATACTTATAATTTATAGCAAATTATTTAATTTTTTCTCTCAATTTTTAGAGTTTTGAAAAAATTTTTATTTAAGTATTATGTTACTGTGTGTCTTACAGGGCTATTTTAATGATAAAATGGCATCAGGAAACTCCAACACTTAAGCGTACAGGAGGGGTGTATATGTATGACAGTGGTGTGTGGGTGTGGTGTATGTGCTGTGGGGTGTGTGTGTGTGTGTGTGTGTGTGTGTGTGTGTGTGTGTGTGTATGCATCCCTCAGTTTGAAACTCGGCTCTCCTAACTCCATTTAACAGCTGCGGCCTACATGACTAGGCATATCTTACCTAACTCTTCAGTTTCCTCAACTGTAAAGAGGGGGCTAAATCATACATGCATATGGTTATTGTGAGGTTTAAAATGAGCCTCTGTTGGAAAATGCTTGGCTCATACATACGCACAGGCCTTTAGCATGTGAAAACCACTATTATCATTATAAGAAGCCTCAAGTACATAGTAGACATTCAGCATATCAGAGTTACTGTTTTTTTAATCTTAGCTGAATATCCATAGTATCTCAGGTACAAAACCAATTCTTTATTTCATTTTAATCTTCTTTAGTTTATTAACCTAGCACTCCTTCTAGGTGTCTTCACTGCATCGTACCACAAATTCCCAGAGAAAAGGAGAGTGGATACCTTTTCACTCACAAAGCTGAATTGTTTGGAGTGGGGATGGTGATTTGGAATGAGGTTCAGGCTTCCGATTAGTTTTGGCCTTCTGGGCCACAGTGAAGGAAGCACTTGTCAATTTTCTTGTGCTGTCTCTAGAACCTAACATAGTACCTGGGTTATAATAAGCACTCAGGAAAGTGATCTCTTTGCTGAGGACAACTGAAATTGTTAGCAGAGAAAGATTTGAGTACACTTAGAAAAAGAGAGGCAATCTGGAGGGATAAACTAATTTAGGAGATTCTGCGTTTGCCTAGACTGCTGCTGCTGCTGCTGCTGCTGCTGCTGCTGCTGCTGCTGATTTGGCTTAGACCAGGTGATACTGGGGGAGGGGAGAACTCTGCATACCTCTGAAATTTTATACAGCGCTGAAATCAGTAGGGCTTAGTGATGTGTCATCTGGAAGCCAACAGAACACCTGGAGCGAAGGGGTGGATGACTCAGTTACAACCTGCATTACTGAATAGATAAATATTGTTCATTGAGGTGAGAAATAGTGGGTAAGCACTGACTTCAGAAGAAAAAAGAAGTCCTCATGAACCATCTAGGTCAGTGTTATCTAATATGGTAACCGTTTGCCCCATGTGACTGTTTAAACTTGTTAAAATTAAATGAAATTTAAAAACCAGTTCTTCAGTCTTGTTAGTCACATTTCATGTGCCAAAATCTACAGAAAGCTAGTAGCAATCATATTAAATAACACAACTATAGAACATTCCCATCACTGCAGAGAGTTCTGTTGGACAGCACCAATGTTGGATAACCATCAGTGGCGTCCTTACTTTTGAAAAGAGTTAGGAGAGACACAGAAATGCAAAGATATTCCCTGTCCATAGATGGGAAGGGTTAATATTATTAAAATGGCTCTTGCCCAAAGCAGTGTTGTTTGGTAGGATTTTCTATGGTGATGGAAGCCTTCCATGAGGCACTCACATGACAACCATGCAACTTGTGAGCTCTTGGAATGTGCCTAGTAGGGCTAAAGTTTTACTTTTGCTTAGTCTGTCTCTGGAACAATCAAAGCTAAGGATTGTTTCAAGAATTAAAAAAAGAGATACATTCTATGCAAAAGTAGACTTGATTACCTGAAGTGTCTTTCCATGCCCACGAGTCTTTCCACCAAATATTTTGTGGAGCCTCCTGAATCACCAAGGGTATAACTGGGTATAACTTGGTGACACACCACACTCCAGGTCCCAGAAATGGGAGTTGCAAGGGGTCATATCCAAAAAATGATTGCTTTTTCTAAACATGTGGACAGGAATAATGAAAAGGTGAGGAGAGGAGAGTACATTTTCCTGTTTACTTGCCTTTCAAGTACACTTAATGATTTTTATAGCTACCCAGAGTGAAAAGTCATGTAATGAATATATGTGAATTTAGGACAAACTTATTTTAACATACGACCCCTTTCATCATAGGTAGAAGGGTGAGTTTTAAGAGATTAAAGAACTCGTTTGTGAACTTTAAAAAACTAGTAAATAAGACATTACTTAGAAGTAAATAACATCAAATCACTTTTATCAGCAACAGCAAATAAAACCTCAGAACAGAGTAATACATACTTAATTCTCGTCATTTTTTTCTTGCTGTAGTTACCTAAAATTAAATGACAGAATCTGGCTGTTTATCAGATACAGATATTATAGATTCTGTAATTGCAACTAATTCCTGCAGTTACTCCGTTCCCATTCTTAGCCTTTGCGTGTGATTGGAAGCCTTGGTATATAGTAGCACAGCCGCTTATTTTTATTTCAAGTAAAAGCCAGACAGAGTTGAATCACCCTGCAGAATATCCAGTCATTCTTCAGCGAAATAGTGGCTCAGGGATTGCAACATGAACCACACTGGCATTTACAAAAATGCATTTTTAAAAAAGCCTGTGATGTATGGATACAGCTTTCTATTCTGGTATAGGTCAAAACAGTTTGAATTGTGGGTTGAAAATTCTGTGAAACTTGACATCTCATTGAACCTTGTTCCATTTCATGGTGTCACCCATCCACTTTATGAAATTGAAACCACCTACTGGTCATTTACTTATGTGGTCTATTCTTCATTGACTATATGCTATTTAGTTTTTTTTTCCTAATGGGTACAATATTTTTATAACTTCATTTGGATTTGATTTAAGGTCTAATTTTGTATAATGAATGAAAGTGGCTTGGCTATTAAACTTCCTACCCGAGTACACCCACATGTAGTCTTTGACTGTAATAACTATGGAAAAACTATTTAAATTATATAGCTATTTTTACTTTACAAAATGGATCGTAGAGCTCATTGTGGGAAAGTATTTCTATTTATTTAGATAATAACAATTTCAAATAACATGTTAATGTCCTTCTGCTAGGCTATATCCTTTGGTATATTAATTTCTGTCAGGCTCTTCGATCTTACTACATTTTTGTAAACGAATTAGCTGTTTTTCTCAAGTAGTCTTTATTACAATAATCGCTTTTTAAAACTTCAGAAATGTTTGCATTTGCATATCCGGGTTTTTATTTTTATTTATTTTTAAAGATTCATTTATGCATACAAGCTGGGGTACAGGCTAGAGGTTCGGGGTGGTGAGAGGGTTCACCAGAGACAGAGTGGGGAGCAGCAAGACAGATGGATGGAAATACACTGCTAAGGGGAGCAGCGGGCAAGGCAGGAGAGGTCTGCCGTGCCATGTGGGAATCTTCCCCACCGGCGGCGGCGTCTAACTTGTGTCACCGCTGCGGACAGCTCCACAGCGCAGTGATTAACTGCTGCACCACCAGGGAGGTCCCATTTCCAGGTTTTAAAATTTTACTTTCTGAGCTCATGCTTCTAATAAAATAGGTGCTCACATGTGGAGATTTGGCCCCAAAACTACAGAGATTTCTGGTCCATGTCCCTTAAACAAGATAAACATCTTTATAGTCATTTTCCTTTTGAAGAAGTCAGTAAACAACAAAACCTTAAATTCTAGATGTTTCCATCCTGTGCTCTCTCCCCAACTTATTATGTACAAAGCAGAAAGAAATTTTAGTGATAGAATCCCTGTGTAGCTAGTGTGCTGATCAGAGAATCAGGGTTCTGCAGAGAATCAGGTTTCTTCAGAGAGTTGGGGTTCTGCAGAGAATCAGGGTTCTGCAGAGAATCAGGGTTCTGCAGAGTATTAAAACCAAGTGAATTTTTCTGGCTGATAAATCCCAAAATTTGCAGGGTGTCCCCAAGCTGGGCACCCAAGATGAGCCAATATTCCCATTTGAGATCAAAATTAGGGAAAAACCAATGTCCCAGTTCAGATCAGCGTGACAAAGAACATTCATTCTCTTACTAGGGACAGGTCAGCCTTATTGATCTCTACGGCTCTCAACTGATGAGTAAGGCCCATTCAAACTAGGGAGGGAAGCCAGCTCTACCCATTCTACCAGTTCAAATGTTAACCTCATACTCAAAACACATAAAGTAATATCTTATGAAATGTCTGCACATTTGATGTTCCAGCCAACTTGACACAAAATATTAACCATCACTGTAAGAAATGACACCTAAAGTGCCATCTGTTTTAAGTCTCTATCTCTAGGGAAGCCTTGACCATCCAGGGTTACATATTTAGATCAGACATAGTTAGAAAACTCAACACTGGCTCATTTACCAATTGTATCTGCTTCTTAAACTGGGGCAGAGCAACAGTCTACCTGGGAATTTGTTTATGTCCTAACTTTATCTCAAATTTCAGAAAAACCTAAGAGCAAAAATCTGCAAGCAAACCTTTCATTTGGTCAATGAGTCTATAACAAATTCTTCCCCAGGACAGAGCATGTTAAATCATACAAGACTGCACCACTTGCAGACTCAGAGAAAAATTTTCCCAGGATGAACTCCCCCTTAAATACAACTTAAAAGACTTTAAAATTTGTCTTTCTCCTGTTCTTACTTTTTTCAATTTTAGTGATTTTTAAACCTAATTTTATATTTTTAACAGCAAAAAGTTTTGGGTTTTGTGTGTGGTTTTTTTTTTTTTTTTTTTTTGAAACAGGATTGTATCTGGAATTCCAGTGTTAATCAGAAAGATTCAGTTGAAGCTGGTGGGGGGCTGGAGTAAGGAAAAGGAATTGTTCTTGTCCATTCACCTAACTCCTTTTTGTCTACCCCCCTCTCCTACTATTTTGGCCACAACAGCCCAGGATATAAGAAACAACATTTAAGAACCATTGAGCTATTCAATATTCTTGCCAATGGCCTTATGCATTAATGTGAAAATTATAAGTAGGTTTGGCTATTCTTCCAGTTCTTCTGTAACTCATTCTGTGTTCAATTATTTTTTTTTCATTCTTCATAGAGTTTTTTAAGACTCATTTTCTCCTCATGTTATTCAGTAATTTGTGGTTAAAACAAACAGTCCATTTAGCAATGTGCCTGGTATTGTAGTAAGTTTGGAGGACTTATTGACCTCCACAAACTAGAAATTTTACTGAAGAGAAAAAGACTTGTTTTGAAATAAACAAGGTAAGACAAAGCAAATCAGACAGACAAAAAGTGCACCATAAGGTTATTTCCAGAAACCTGTCTGAATATTTCATCAAGTGTGAAGAATGTCAAGCTTTCCAGTTGGGACGCCTAGTTCCATGAACTGTTAGGTTTTTCTCAAGTAGGCCTTCACAATCACCCATCTCCCTGGAGATTTATTTTATAAGACTCACCTTTCATTTTTGTAGGTAACAAAGGGAAAGAGGATGATGGCTGTAGGTTCTAAAAAATGTTTATTGTGTAAGATGCCTAAGCTTATTAATATTTGAATAGTCAGCCTTTTTTCCCCAACATCTTGTGTTTACCTGTTGGGCTCTTGGAGAATTGAAAGGAGTTGGAGACAGTCAAGAAGATTTCCTTTAGAGCTAGAACTCTAATGAGTATAAACCAATGAATTCAAAAGAGATTTGTTTAGCAGAGCAGTAAATCTTCCTGGAAGAAAATTTTGTTGTTATTGTTGTAAGGTAGCCATTGAAGGAGAAGTCTTTTGGAAGCAGAAGCTGTTGTTACCGTGAGTAAAATGAGAATGTTTATAGATAGGAAGGAGAATTTTAGGTATTTTTCTATGGATTAAAAATACATTTACACAGTTCATCTTCTCTGCCATTCACCAAAGGTTTAGAAACGATGTCTAACTATTTAAAGCCAATGTATAGACTAATGTCTGAGTCAATGAAATACCGTTCCACATGACATTCATTGGACCTAGAGATACTTGTCATATCAAAGAAAGCCTAGCAATGAGCTTATAACACTGGTCAACAGTGAGATCGTTACTGACTTAAAAAGACCCTAATTTGTAGTATCTTGGTATACTGAACATGAATATAAACCTGACAATTTTTTATTAGCTCTCATTTTGAAGATACTTCGTATAATTCATTTTTTGTTTCACTGTGTAAATGTATCCAGTAGGACTGCAACCACATCCTAAATAAGCCTAGAATGATGTCATATTGCATCGCATTGCATAATACCATCATGCACACATCATCCAGAGTTGATTGCATCATTTTCTTATGTAATGCAGTACTATTGGCAGGTGGCTGCTGAAGTAAGCTGACGTCAGCAGTGCACTCTATAAAGCCCTGTCGGAAAGGTTGAGTACTGAAAATATTTCAGACTTTGTGCAAGACAGTTTAAGCTACTGTTCCATAGAACTGTTATTATTTTATCCATTTAGGCACAATACAGAACAGTAATGCCTCAAAAGTACATTAATAGCATGGACAATTTCTGCTCTATTTGTGGGGAAGTGACATTTGCCAACCAGAAGAAAAGTATCACTTCTCAAGTGAAGAAGGGTTATCATCTTTACTTCAGATGCAAGGTTGGTGACCAAGACAAGCCTTCGGCCTGGCATATATGCTGTGCTACATATGCAACACAGCTTTCACAGTGGTTCAGTGGCAAAGACCATCAATGCCATTTGCAGTCCCCATGGTGTTGAGAGAGCCAAGTAGCCACATAAAAGACTGTTACTTCTGCTTGGTTCCTCCTCTTTCTGTCAGAATAACGAAGCAAAAAAAGTCGAGAATAGTCTACCCAAACACTCCGTCTGCATTGAGACCAGTTCCACATGGTGAGGGACTTTCTATTCCAGAACATCCAGCAGAATATTCTCTTGATTCATCTGATGAGGACAAGGGTGAGCCGACCTGCTTTTCTCCTATTCCATCAGCATGCAGTGATCCCGATTTTCACTGTGGTGCATCATCAACCCCACACAGACTAACACAGGAAGAACTAAATGACCTGGTTTGTGATTTGGACTTAGCCAAGAACAAGGCAGAATTGCTAGGATCAAGACTTCAACAATGGAATCTTCTAGAAGATGTCACAATTACTTGATAGCGAAAGCACCACCAGCAGTTGGAGCCTTTCTTCAGAAAGGAAAGTACTCTGTTATTCTGTTCCGATATTGAGGGCCTCATGAATGCCTTAGAAATCACTCATGACCCGCAAGAATATAGACTATTTCTAGATTCTTCGAAACTGTGTCTTAAGACTGTGCTTTTGTACAATGGAAACTGTCTTCCATCTATTCTATTCCTGAACAGGTCTACAAGAGACAAGTAAAAAAATCTAAGAAGTAATCTAGGACTTGATTTTTTACAGGTATTAACCGTAGGCCTATTACTATTGGCATGCATAAACATCAGTTTATTCCAGATTACAAAAAAAAAAAACCTAGAGCCAAAATTAGAATTTGACTGTCATATTCATGTTGAGCACATAAAAATTGATAGGAAATGACTAATTTTATTTCAGTAACATGAATTTTGTAAAAATTTGTTGACCGGTGTCATCCATAATCACAGACCCAATAGACAATAGAATAATATTAATCATGAAAAGTCAATTAAAGCACCACTTTAGGGGAAAAAATCCTTAGGGTTAGGGTATTGTGCTCCAGGATGAAGTATGGATGCTAATCCAACAGCTGATGTGGAATGTTTTCCTAGAGAGCTAGAATTGATAATTCCGGGTGAAAGGGTGAGCCCTTGTAATCAATCACAGTGTCCACTTGTAGATTTTTGCTTCCTTCTCTGCAACCTTAGACCTTGCTAGTTAAAACTCTGGTTCTTGAAGTGTGGGCAGAGGGAGTTTTGTCAGGGAACCCACTAAAAGTTCCGCTTCACTGGTTGCTATGATGGTTCCACATGGGCTTCATTACCGAGCATTCCTCACTACAGACCAGCAAAGACAGGGAGAGACATTATTCTCATCACCATGAGGAAACAGTGCTATTGCTTCACATCAGAGAAGAAAAGAAATATGCCTAGAACTCAGAGGTGCCCCATGCCTAGATGTGAATGAAAAATTGCTACAGCCAAGAATTGTGGCATTAAGGAATCAAAAGGCCTATTTGCCGGGGATTAAGGTCTGGGTCACTTCACAAGGCAGCAAACCAGAGCAACTGATGGGCTGGTGGAATATGAGGAAAATCCGGGACAGCTGCTGGAGGAGGCTGGTGATGAGTATCGATCATGGTCCCACAGGTCAGCCACAGGGCTGGTAGCTCTGATGACTTCTCAGAGGCCTAGAGACGGGCCCACCTTTGTAGCCCACCACAGAAGCTGGGGCTTCACTAATAATTACCTCGCCCATCCTCCTTTTCCACTCCCTTTTTAATTACTCTTCCTGATAAGGAATCAGAGACAACACAAGTTGTATCCCCATGGTACAGCTATTAGAATTCAGCAGGAATATTTAACTAGTATTTCCGTTTTAATTGTGTATCGGAAGTAAAGCCAGAAAGCACATGTATTAAGTCGATGTTTCACACTTGCTCTCTCTTTCAGATTTGATCTAATTGTCCAGATTTTTCTGGACTTGGATATCTCAAACTTTGGGAATTCTTTGGTTTTGGCTTGTTGCTTTGTCTGAATTTGGACCTCCTGCCATTTGAGTGCTAGGGAGTTTGACTCTCCCGGTTCTCCCCGCCCAACCCCCTCTTTGGTCAAGAACTTCCTTCACTGTCATTGTTGATTGATTAATGACCTCTTGTGTGAGTGTTTTGTGATGAAAGCTAATCCGTGAAAGAGTTGAGAATGAGATTCATGTCCAACATAAAGACCTCAGATAAAAGGTGCAGTTATAGTATATTACGTCTCCACTGAAACAAAACAAAGGCAACTACAAGCTTTTGAAAGCAAGTCACATTTTTGCACATCATCCATTATTCTTTCATTTAATAAAACGTTAAAGATTCTACATATTCTGAATTTATTAGCTTGGTATTTAGCATGTTCCATAGCCAAAATAGCAAAGAAGTTTCATTATTGCTGGTTAAATTAGCCTCATGAAAATGTTGTTGGTAAAGGTTACAGAAATGAATAAGATATCTAACCAAGCAGCATATTAGGCCATTTATCATTATAATTTAAAAAGGCATTCTGATGATTTAAATTAACTTAGCTAAAGGGTAGAGAATGAGATAAAAGTTAATAATTAAAACCTAAATGGCATGATTTGCTCTTCATTTTGATAAAGAAGGGACAAAACATATGCAGACAGCATTTACTTAAACTGTGCTCTCGTGAGAAACTGAACCCAATACAATCAAACCTAGACTTTATTTTAAAAATGTTACAGCTATATTACATAGCCAACATCTTGTATTTATCTGAATGATCTGAATATTTTTCATTGCCTTAAGACATTTTTTAAAAATAATTGAAGACTAGAATTTAGCTATTTTCTTACCAAGATTTTAGTGTGTGTTTATTTTGAATTGAATGGCCTTTCTACCTATTTTTAAGATAATTGTTTATTAAGGTAATGTTGATTTACAATACTTTTTTATGATTCCAAAATATAGGATCCCATCTCTTCATATGTATCGTGTTTACCACCCCCCCACCTCCAAGGTACCCATAGGCCTCCATCACAGTCCAGTAAAGGCGCTGAGCCTTTACCATCTGTGATGACTTTATCAGTAAATTTGACCTGTATTTTTCTCTCTACACATACATAATATTTATTGTTGTGTGGCAAACTCACACCTTCCTTTGTGTTAAAATTATATCTCTCTATCTAGATATATTTTCTTTTTTGAATAATGAGCCCATAGAGCTTTCTAAAAGGGATGGAGAACCCATTTCTTCTTAGGTCTGCAACCCTGCTTAAGTGTACACTGTCTATGGCCTTAAGATCAAAACAAATATTTTCTTCTCTTTTCCATTCTTAACAGAAACCAGGAGCTTAAAGAGCTTGGTGAGCTTTCTCCACACTGGGACAATCTCCGGAAAAACGTCCTAACTCACTGTGATCAAATGGTGAACATGTATCAAGACATTTTGACAGAACTGAGCAAGGAAACAGGTACAAAAGCCACAACTTTGCATGTTCAGCTGGATGGCATTTCATGTGTGCTGTGTGAAAACAACATTAAATATTACCATGGATGTGGGAAAACCAAAGATTTAAAATATATATATCCAATTTCCCACTCTGCCATCTTTGTATTGAAAACAGCAAGAAAAATGACACTATTTTACTTCATATTATTATTATTATTATTATAAGAATAACTGAGAAATTTTGGAAATTGAATTTCTGAGAAGAAAAGCATCTTAAACCAGGGCCTCCCCAGTGGCGCAGCGGTTAAGCGCTGCTCTGTGTAGCTATCAACAGCAGCGACTCGAGTTCGACGCCCAGCCGGGGAGAATCCCACATGGTGCGGCAGACCTCTCCTGCCTCGCTCGCTGCTCCCCTCAGCAGTGTATTTCTGATCTGCCTGTTCTGCTCCCCGCTCCGTCTCTGGTGAACCTTCTCGCCGCCCCACGCCTCTGGCCTGTACCCCAGCTTCCCAGCTTGTATGTATAAATAAAAAATAAATCTTTAAAAAAAAAAACAAAAAATGAAAAGCATCTTAAACCAGAGGGACCTGGTTTCTTTCTGAAGTTCTTGAACATTTTCTGTATCAGATGTGCTTACTTTCCTACATGTGCACACACACACACATGCACACTCTTGTAATTTACTATTCATTTCTTTCCACCTAGGGTCTTCTTTCAAATCAAGCAGCAGCAAAGGAGAGAAAACATTAGAGTTTGTTCCGGTGAATCTACATCTGCAAAGAATGCATGTACACAGCCCCCACCTGAAAGGTGAGATTTCCTACTAGACTCTTCTTTTAAAAATGGGCAAATGTTGCTCATGTTTGCTTCCTTAAGAAGCTTAACAGCTGACAGAATTCAAGAATTTAGCAGTTATTTGCAAAGTGGCCAATAAAACCTTCGAGGCTGTTAATGGCTAGAAAAGGGACAATTGTATTTTTGTTGCTGTATTTCTGGGCAAAAATTTGTGAACGTGGCACCTGAATTGAATCAGCATTAGCTTTTTGAAGGAGCATCCATGATGGCTAGTAGCTGCCAATCATGCTACCGTTTGAATTAGGAAAACGGTGAAACAAGATGTTCGTTTTTGATGTATCTTGAGAGATCAAACTCAAAGATGCGTTCATATGCTGTGTCTCTGACCTAGTGGTGACTGTCACCAGAAATACCTTTTCCTTCTGAGAGAAGGATTTACCAGCTAGAAGGTGGGAGGATATTTTGGGACACTCGTTGTGAGAGACACTTTTTCAGGGTAAATGTGCAGATCTTCATAAACATGCCTGGAGAGGTTCTAGAGAGAACAGTATGATGCTGTACTCTTTGCCATCTACAAAATCCCCTATTTCTCAGCAGAACATGTTGTAAAATATTCTTTTTATTTCCCATATTCTTTAACTTACTGCTCCATCGATGCTTATATGTGTTTAGTACTACTCTGTGTCTGATTCCCAGCAAAAGTCACATATGATGCTTGGTAGCCTGACATCATAGCTGATCATGCCCTTTACTTCTGCAGCATTCCTGTTTGGATGAGGAATGTTTTGAGCATCCTAATAGTTCCCATATTCCCAGAGAGCTAGGAGTTACTCAGGTCATCCATCCTTCAAGATAAGTGCATCAGTGCACATATCCAACATTCACAGATGCAAATAAAGACACATCCTATAATTCCCTATTTTGTAGTCTTTGCTGCAGTGTGTAATTTATAGATTTAGAGAGGTTAAAAGGAAACCCTTTTCTGATTGAGAGTTATCTGAAGTTTTATAATGAAAAAATTTCAACATTTTGCTATGTTTGTGCCTATTGACTGTGTATAGACACAGTCAGCTAATGGCAAGTTTAGTAGTTGCAATCACTCTGATGTATAATTTTATTCTCACTGGTAACCCTTAGCAACTATCTAAAATTTTAGCTTGGATTCTTTTCATTAAAAATTCCATCAAATGAAAAATTGAAATAAAAATGTGATGAATTGGTCTAAGGCATTTAGAGAATCTGCTGGATTACTGGTATTTGTCAATAATTTGGACATAGTATGTAATGGTTTTCAAGAGCATCAAAGCCAAAGTATTATCAAGTAATAAGGGAGCTAAAATACATAAAGGATATCTGAAAAAGCCAAAGACTTTGAAAATACATTAATAGGCTTATATAGTTTGGAGTAGAACAGTCCTGAGTTTGATTTATAGCTGTGCCCCTTTTTATTTACATCCTTAAATCTGTTATTTAGTCTTTCTACGCAGTATTGTTCTCCTATTAAGTAAATTACAATTTGTAAAATCTCTAGATGAACAATCATAGTTTATTCGGTACATGTTGCATTCCCTACCACTGGAACAAAATAAATCTATCCAGAATTGTTAAAACTGAAAAGTAATCAATTAATATGAATCACACACTGATTGCATATTGATTTTCCCCAAGGCTACTTTTGTGTATATGTTATAGAACTAAATATATAGAGAAGTAGATGGATAGAGAGGAGGGTAGGTAGGTAGGCAGGTAGGTAGGTAGATAGACAGATAGGTACAGAGATAGATACAGAGATAGCTATATTTATATTTCTGTATCTGTCTACATATATGCTATATACATCATGTATATAATGTTAAAATATTAAGCTTATTGTTTTAAGAATATTTGTTTTTAATACTAAGTTTGAAAATTATTACTTTAAATGAGTTCAAATAAATGGCGTGTGTTATAGACTAGATCACCAACTATATGTTCTAATAGAAATTGAAAACTTGACTGAATTTTGGGACTCACATCACTTACTTCTTTTATTTGGACCAGTTAATAATCTTTCTGAGCTTCAGTTTTCTTCTTGGCAAAATAAAATGATCAAAAGTTGTACATGGAAGTCATTAAAATAGTCTGCTTGCCTATATAACGTATTTTAAAGATTTTGAATGGTAGTTAAATTTATTTAAGATCCATAGTCACTGATTTGAATGTTTAGATGAATTATAGACAGCAATTTGCAAGGTAATGATGCAAGTAAGACTCGCCAAGCCATGGTATTTCACTGGTGAGCTATTGGGATGAAGTCTACATTCATTTTCATTCTTACCATTAGTAAATTGCGTCTACCCACATTTGATTAATATGTCTGCTGTATTTGGAGAGGCAACTTTGCAAACAATGGTGGGCAGATTCTACCAACTACAAGGCTAATGTCTATATCTTGAAGCAAGTAACTGAGTAGAACTAATATTGTCATGTCTCATAGTGACAAATGAAATAACCCCCATTTAACTTCGAGTGCCCCCAGACCCATTAAGTTCATTTTTCATCCTTATTCATTACTTAAAATAAGTTCAACAAATAGAATACCAATCACAATAGAGACAGTAGGGCCACAAAAGCAAAACACTGAGATTAAGAATTCAAGTTCTCAATCCAATTATGTTCAATAAATGTTATTTCCATAAAAACCAGTTGTGTATATTTTAAAATATGGATTCTTGTGATATTTTAATATTCTATGCTTAAGTAATTTTATGTTGTGTATATATATGCTGTATAACATGAAAGATATATCTCTATATATCTATAACATACAAACATCCATATATATGTATGTATATATATAGAGAGAAGGGGGGGATGAGAGAGGGAGGGAAGGAGGAAGAAAGCCTACTATTTTATATCATAAAACTGCAGCTAGAATCAAGTGTAACATGAGCCAGAATTTGCTGTGTGACTGTGGATGAATCAACTAACCTCTGTTCCCTTGGCTTCTTATCTCTTCACTGAGAGAAGGACCAAACAGGAGGAACTATTTAGAGCTCCCTTATTTCTTTAAGAGTTTGTGTGTATCACCTTATCAGTGAAGTGTAATTACCTTTAGGTGTGTTTAATGATGACATTAAATTGCTTGTACTATTTTGAAACATATTTCCCCTCAAAAGCCCTATTGTCTTGCCATTTGTGTCAAAGTCCTTTTGCGGGCATTTTGAAGTCAGGGATTACACTTAAATTGTTCTTTGAAATGAGATCAGCATGTCTACCTTTCTTTCATTAGCACTATTTTTATAGTTAAAGGAATTTTAAAGTGATATTCTGGGAAAAAATAGACTTATTATCTCATTTCTTTTATTAAATTGCTGTTAAAAGACCACAAGGCAGCTCTATTATTAAATTTTAAACGAACCTAGTATCTTTAGTTTGATGAGACTCAATAACTTGAATTTCACCCCCCTGTTACGGTGTATGCTATGCCAGTTTCACAATGCTGAAGACAACTTTTGAGTATAAAATATCAAAGAAAGAAGACATAGAGATTTCTGTTCAAGAAGGAAAAAAAGACCTTTAATCAGTGCTTAAATTTTCTGTCAACAGTGCACACCTAGATTTTTAGAAATGTTTTTTACTATGAAAAATCTGGATGCTTTTATTATACACATATAAGAACTATTCCTGTCACATAGATTCATAACTGGGAGAATATGATAAAAGGAGGAACATTTTAAAATGATGAGCTAAATATTGCTGACTGTAGTGTTGTCTTAGATTTAAAAGTAAATAATCAGCTCTCTACTAAGATTTGTGGAGGGTGAGCTCTTAACGTGTCTTCCTCACCGCTGCTGCAGTTTCTTGACTCCTTAGAGGTAGTAGAATCCCAGAGTCAGTGAGGCGGATGAATACAGAGTGCATTTCTGTCCCTGCTTTGGAGGGTGATAGAACTATAGGTGAGCTGCAGAGACAGATTCTTCACGAAGCTAAGAACACTTCAGTTCAGGGTCTCTCTTGTGGGTGGGCCTCTTACAAGGCTTTTCAAGGAGCTCTAGCCACATGTTTGTGGTCTGATGTCCTTGCAAATTTTGCAGAAGTTAATTTACCCCCATCAATTAAGACTGTGCGCTCTTTCTATTCAAGGCTTCCCTTCCCTCATTCTTCTCCTCTAGCTGGGTGTGTTGGCGAGGCCTCAAGTTTGTTTGGATCCAGTGGGGGAGTCTACAGTTTTTTTAAACTGGGTTAGGAATGCATTTAGTTTGGGCTCAGTGGGACTTACACACACAGGTTTAGTTACTGACGTGCCTCGTCGGTGTTGCCGGTGGGCCAGGTCTTAGCAGAAATACCATGTATTTCGCGGCAGTTTCCTTTTACATTTAGTTGAAATTAGCACAGGAAATGACTCTCAGGATCACTAAGGCTAATACCACTTTCCTTTTCAGACCAAAAAGTATTTTTATGGAGACATCAGCAAAGGCGAAGCTATCACCTTTCTTTGTACATTTGGTGTGAATTCTTCTTATACAGAAAATGTTTATAGAGAATACTTCCTGAAACCTTGCCACTTTTAACTGCTTCCAAATCCATTTTCTACCTGGGGAAACTGAGCCACAGAGAGGTTAAGTAGTTCCCCCAAAACCACACAATCACACAGCCAGGATTCAGAGCCAGGGTCTCGGGGTCCAGTCAGTCACTTAAACCACTGGCTCTTCACTCCTGGGGAAGAATCAGAAGACCCTGGATGTAAGGCTTTGGGACTTTAGACAAAGCAGATAACTTCTCAGGGTCCTTGGGTTTCTCACCAGATAAATAAAGGTGGACATGAATTTAATGTTGATAATGTTTGGGTATTGTGATGGCTATTTGAGAAAACTGTGACCCCTTTCCATGAAATAAAACAGATGCATTTCTGCAATTTGCATGAATTAATAGACACACTGAATCCTTTTTCTTAGCCCTAAGTTAAAATCTAAAATATCTGCACAAAATAATTTTTAGGTTTGTTTTAAGTTTAGTCTCATTTGATGCTGTTTTAAGAAAAGCTTTTAGTTTATAAATGAAGTAATTGTTTGGCATTTATCTTATTGATGAGTTGGCTTAGCTTGATTATGGGGTTTTCTTTTGTGTGTGTGACCTTGAATTCTCTGCATGCTGCTCAAGTCTTTTTCTTGAGGCCATTTTATATTAAGAAAAATCTTTCAGATTCATTTGGACTGGTCCACTATGAAGAAGTTATGGTGCTTACCTGAAGCTAATAAAATAATTTATGTTGTTCCTGTAAATGAGATCTGAAAAACCACCAATGTATCAATACCAAAATCAATTTGAAAAGGATCTACTAGGAAATTAGGTTTCTCAAATAAAATGTAGTTTACCAAGAAGGCGTTCACTCTTCTTCCTTTTTATGGGGATACTTTTCATTAGAATGTAAAAATGATGGCATGTTTTAAAGCCATAGACTTAATATGTATCAAACTTGATATTTTCCAAGATCAAAGGATTGAATTTCAATTTAAATGTATGGATTTTTTATTAAGGAAACAATATCTTGCTGGAAAATAGATCAAGAGATATTTTGTGTATTCTTTCTGTCACCTAAGGAAATTGCAAAAGCATACATTCAAAATTGTGTAAGATTTAGTGTACACAGTCTCCATATAGATTTATTTAAAAAAAAGAACACTAATACTATTCTGCCCTTGAGTCAAAATGCATTAACAATTTGGCTTTTTTCTCTGTAAATTTTGGTTGAAAGATTGTTCATTATTGTTGAATTCCAATGTGATTGTGAATTAAATGATGCAAAACTCAATAAAGTAAAATACACAAAAGACCAATTAACTTGTTATCTCAGTAAGTATATAGAAGAATGAGAGAACATACTGTTCTACACAGTAGCATATAATTAAGATGTAGTCATAAATCAAGGAAATATTATAACTTGTTTAGGTGCACAGGTGGCTTTTACAAAGATTGATTAGCTCCCCTTGCCCCCTTGAGATGTGAGTTCATAGTGATTCCTGCAAAATTACAAAGAACAATTTCTCAAACTTCCCACGCTGTGTGTATGCTGCAGTGCAAACAGCGTGCAGGGAACGAACGTGGGAAGGTGTTCATCTCCTTGCTCCTTCCTGTTCCAGATGCTCTCTACGACGTGATCACAGTGGGGGCCCCCGCCGCCCATTTTCAGGGATTTAAGAATGGTGGTCTTCGGAAACTTCTCCACAGATTTGAAACGGAAAGAAGAAAGTAAGTGATGGCAAAATATGACAGTGATACAGAAATTTAGTCTACAGCTTATCCGTGTAAACAAAGTTGTTGAACATCCCAAAAATGCTTGAGCAGAATTAAACGAGAATAAGTGCAATACCTGAGACATTTCTTATACAGTAGCCCCATGCTGGTGTAGAAAATCTTTTCTGGAAGCCGTGCTACTAAAAATTAGGTGGTGGCAAGCTCTGTGAAATAACGTTTATGCAGACATGTAGCTGAAAACTTGGTCTGACTTAACTGTGAAGCTGAGGATGTGCCATGAAGACCCTCAGTCCTAATGCCTGACCCTCCCCCCGGGAGTAATTTTCGGGATGTCCGAGGCATTGCACTTACCTGCCTTTGCTTTTGGTGGTGTGTGATGATGAGACATCGGCAGTTCTGTTCCTTAGGGAAAAGACAAAATATTATCATTTAAATATACACTAACTTATTTTTGAATTCTTATTTTCTACTTTTGAATATTGCTCTAAAAACTGTTGCATCCGACATTTACCCCCCACGACCCTACTAGTTGAGCTTCTGTGCTGTGCTCTGCTCTGACCACACGCAGGTAAATCATCAAAAGCGTCATCCAGGTACGAAGGGGAACTTTGCTTCCCTTTTCAAGTAGTTACTCTTTTTGGATACAGAGCCCAAATTTTTAAATGCAGGGGAAAATAATTATTCTTTAGTCATAGATGGTTTAGTAGTAATAGTAGAAAAATATGGCAAAACCAGAACCTTTAAAAAAAAGATTTATTGTGTCACACATTGGTTAAAGTGCTAATGTTTAGAAAGAAAGTATTAGAAGTAAGTTAGAATTGAATAACGGATACACTATTATAAAAATGTGTAAGCTAACGATATGCATTTTTTTCTTGTTTTAAATTTGCTGACTTTATTACAATAATACAATTAACTCAGCTACAGTCCTTAGTCAGTTTCTCCAGTTTTCCGCTTTGTTTGGGCGGGGAGGGTATGAAGTCTGTGAGACTGTATCTGACAGGTGTAGCTTTCAGAAACCATCGCTGTGATCATCACAAAGAACTGTTCCGTAGCAAACTCCCGCAGGTTACACCTTGATCTTTGCACCTTACCCCCTTTCTGTTGCAGAAAGCCTCTGTCACCTGTTACAATAGGAGTAGAAGCCTAGTTCTACGCAGCTCACTGAGGGGAGGGGCACTGCCTATATAATTCATGGTGGTTGTAAGGTCACCCCAGGTCCCATGGGAAAGGGGCCCTGACATGGGAAGGGGTGGGGAGTAGAGTTTGCTGGCTCTTGAGCTATTATGGGGAGGAGCGTTTCGCTGTGACCCTTCGTGCACTGTTCTTTGAGCTGCGGAGGGGCGGAGCTATTTATGGTGATAGTAGCCATTAAGGCCTGGAATGGTCAGAGACTCTCTTCTTGGTCTGGCCACCCTTTCCTAGTCCCTCAACTTTTCTTAGTGATATTTTTCATTAACTTTTGCTGCACTGAGGGTTTCTCTAGTCCCCAAGTGGGAATATATAGGAAGTAAAGGAAAAACTCATGGAACTCACTGTCTTTCAGTACTGATGCTGCTAGCCAATCTGCCTTTTCTCCATCTCTTAGAATCTTTTGATAAATAACATATGTGTTTTGTCCAGAGATTTTTTTTGTATGTGTGAATAGTGGGAAGAATAAAATAGATGTGTTTACTCCATCTTATCTGGAACTAGAAGTCTTTAACATGAGAATTCACTTAATCTATTTGTCTTTCTCATCAAATTTTAAAGTTCATAAATCAATTAAAAGACCGGAAACTATCCACAGAACTCATGGAACCTAGGTGAATATATAAAGCATCAATATATGAAACATGGGACCTGCAATTTTATGAAAAACTGCTATATGCTATCAACAAAGACATATGTTGAGTTGTGTGATTACATTCTGAATACTGTTTCTTCAGTTTTAAGTATCTGTGAGACTATGTGAATTTTTCATTTTACCTGACTTCTCCCTAAGCTGTTCATATATGTAAACACACACACACACTTCTAAAATCAAATTTTTTAAAATAGTGCATCTAGTGCTTATAACCAAATTGCTTCAGATTTTTCACGTTAAGTGTATACACACACACACACACACACACACACACGCACACACACCATTGCTTTATTATTGACAAAATACAATGAAATGTTTTAAAAATAAAAAAAATAACTTGATGTAAATGGTTAAAGAACCTCCACAGGCCTGGCTGTGGGGTAAATGTGGCTTGCTGAGACAGCATGCAAATGAACATAGACCATCCTGTCCATCAACTTAAGAGCTAACCCGAGTAAAGAATTCCTGCCTGTAGTGACATCACACTATGTAACTCTTCTTTCTACATAGTCTTTCTTTTTTTTTTATTGTTATTTATGTCTTTTACATTTTGTATTCCCCTTGGGCAGCCCACCACCAATTCACCCGTGATCCCTCTCCATGGTCCCCTGTATTCTCCTCTCTTCCATTTTCTACATAGTCTTTCAACAATAAATATTGCTCCCAAAGCAATAGTGGAGGAATCGTTATGACAATACGAAATGAATAACGTAAACAATTCCACTTGATAGGACAACTCATTAAGTGAAGAAAATTTTCTTTACCTCTTCTTTCTTTTATAACACCCACAAAAGATAGCCAAATCTTTGAGGTCAGTTTTGTAGGAAAACTACCACAGTCGTTGCACTACTTTACTTTCATTTATCATCTCACCTAAACCAATGAAATACTGTCATCTGAGAATAGACGTAATTTATGTCTCTTCCATAGTGATCTATTCCTTTATGACTACATTGACCACATAATGAAAAGGGTTTTAGCATAAGAGAGATTTGCTTGTAGTATCCATAGACTGTAATTCAGATCACATAAATATGCATTTTAAATGCTGCAAGGTCATCAATTGATCCTTTTAAAGCAGAGATACTCCCTGCTCAAGGGGAAATTCAAGCAGTTCAGCTGATCCATGTGACATTCAAAATCTCTTGATCTCACCCTATCTCCTTTGCACTTTCATCACCTCCTTCTCCTTCCTTCCTTCTTGAATGCTAGGCAAGCTGTTAATTTATTCACACTTTCTACCTCTTCTCCTTTCCTCACAAGAAATCATGCTAGTTTCATTTCCCATTATTTTCTATTATTTTTCAGAACAATTTGCATAATCCTATTCAAAATTCCACACGTTTCATCCTAGACTCCACCCTCTCCATTAAGCCTTCCTGATTTCTCCAGTTCATTTCATTTTCTGTCCTAATTTTTTGTTTTTAGGTGCCTGGTAGCCTATTAAGTCACACTTCTGGTGTTTTGGGCTATTTATTTATTTATGCATGCATACATACATACAAGCTCAGTGTAGGTCAGAGGTGTGGGGTGGTGAGAGGATTCACCGGAGACAGAGTGGGGAGCAGAACAGGCAGATCTACTGAAGTACACTGCTGAGGGGAGCAGCGGGGAGACAGGAGAAGTCTACTGCACCATGTGGGAAGCTCCCTGGCTGGCTACTGAACTCGTGCTGTGGTGGCTCTGGATAGCCTCACAGTGCTGCCTTAACCCGTTGCGCCACCAGGGAGGCTCTAGGTTTGTTTTGATCCAACAGTTCCACAACAGATTATCATCTCCTTGAGTAAGAGATGGCCTCCTCTTAAATTGGCTCTTCTGGAGTGTTTCACAGAGTATGTAGCATAGAGGCATTCCATAGATCAAATGCAAAAGGCATTGAATTCACAAGTGAATCAGAGTCTCTGACTTAAAAGAGCAGTACACTCCAGTAAGAAAGAAAGTTTCACAAATACAATGTGATAGGATCCGTGTTAGATAGAACAGGGTTCCCAGTCTTGCTTGCAAATTAGAATCAATTTGGAACTTTAAAATATTTTATCTCTGCTGGAATATCACACCAGACAAAGTAAGTGAATTTCTCTGGGAATGGGTCCCAGGGGTTGGAATGTTTTAAAAGCTTCCCAGGTGAGACTAGTGTGTAACCAGGGTTGAGAACTGCCAACAGAGATGTAAATAAATATTGCTGGGAGAAGACAGAAGAAGCAGAGAGACTAGAGATTGGAGACAGGAACAATGACACCGACAATTCCTGAAAAATGAGCCTATGACTTGAAAAATGTGCAGAAGCTCAATTGGCTCAATTGTCATGGGGGCAAAGAAAATTCACATCAAGAAATACCTGTTAAACCCTGGTGGCGCAGCGGTTGAGCGCTGCGCTGTGGAGCTGTGGGCAGTGCACGATGCGAGTTCGACGCCCAGCCGGGGAGAGTCCCACATGGTGCAGCAGACCTCTCCTGCCTCGCCCGCTGCTCCCCTCAGCAGTGTATTTCTGATCTGCCTGTTCTGCTCCCCACTCTGTCTCTGGTGAACCCTCTCACCGCCCCACTCCTCTGGCGTACCCCAGCTCGTATGTATAAATAAATAAATCTTTAAAAAAAAAAAGAAATACCTGTTAAAGATGAAATGCATTACAACTCATTTATTTGAAATTTTTGCTTAAAGAATCTCAAACTCATTAGACAAGTGGAAAATGGAACCAACAAATACAGTAAAGCTGGAAGAATTTTGATCTGCGAAAACTTGGGCCTCAGTAACATGGGAATGAATAAAATCAGACATATTATAAAGGCTTTTAAGCTGTCAGTGTGGGGCTTTCCTAGGAGAACCAAAACTCTAATTACACACACACACACACACACACACACACACACACACACACACACACACGACCCAAAAAAGCCATTCATTGTGGACAAGTGGTAGCCTTCCTTCCTTACAAGGATTTGAATTCTGGCTCTAAAATTTATGAGCTTTTTAATGAACCAAATTTTCTTACCTGTCTGGGCCTTAGTTTTCTCATTTATAATGTAAAGATATAAAGTAAAAATAATATTGTTTGTCTTACAAGGTTTTAAGGAGATTTGATGACTTCATATACACCCAATGCTTATAACAGTCCTAGTTTATAACTTTCAGACTTATTCTGTAAACTTAATAGACATTTGCTATTATCTATGTAAAACCCATAAACAAGTGTTCTCTCTTTTCACCCCAAAAAATCTACTGACAATTCATTTCAATACATGTAGATGTCATTTTTTTCTACAATTTTAAGTCAGATTATATTGATTGAATGTAGCATGATTATCAACTAACTTATAAGTGTTTGTTGAATGACTAAGTATGTGAGGGAGGGAGTGAAAAAAGTCAAAGAATTGCCTGTGCTGGATATAGAGGGAGAAGACATTACTCTGCCTGAAGAGATCAATGCAACTGAATTAGGAAACAGAAATACAGGGAATGTTTGTGGAAATAGAAAACAGAAACATAGGGGCATTTGTGAAAACGTCTTGTGGGCTTTCCACACAGTCGTTTGTCAGGTGCTGGAATGTTAGTGTCTCCCTGCACCTCACAGAGAAGGGGAAATAAAATTTTATGTGTTCTATTTTATTAAAGTAGCCAGCCTAAGATCTGACTCAACGTTAGCAGTGCAGTGGTGACGTTAACATTTGAAGACTGAAGACTGACTTCCACTCACCTACCCAAAAGCTTGTGAAGCAAACAAAGTATGATCTGAGGTTCAAGACTTCAAGATTTCTATAAATTTAGGTATTTAGGATCCATAATTCCAACAGAAAAGGAAGCGCATCATTTACAAACAAATTGCAATAAAATAAAAAACGTACTGTATTTTCCAAGGCTTTAGATGCTAACTCTGGGTTATCTCATTCTTTGGTAGATTACAGTTAAAATGCTAACTTTAAAAAAATGTAAATACGAAATCTATGTCATAGAAAAATCACTCGATTGTGTGGCAAGAGAAAAGTAGAGTGGATGCACAATCTTTATTACATGGCACCTTGTCTGAACTCTGCCCATGTCCCCTTCCCTGTCACGAGGCTTGTGTTGATTAAGTAGTTACTCCAATGACCTTGTGGGGGGAAGATGACCTGAATTAGGGTGAGGTCAGTAGGGATAAAGAGAGAATGATGATTATAGAGATTTGTTGGAGCGCGTGGCAATATTTACATTTCTCATGTTTGTTGGGAGTGAGGTGAAAGTCTAGAGGAATCAAGGAATACTCTGGCTTCTGTTCAGCCCTGCTGTGGTGGTGCCATTTGCTGCAGCTTGGCTCTGACACTCCAGGCACGTAGCGTAACCTGTGGTATGTGAGAGCGTGGACGTACATAAGAATGTAAGACTGGACAACCTCAGAGAACTCTTGTTTGCTGTGTCAAGTCCAGTGACAGCTTCTCCTACAGGCTGTGAGGACTCATTGACAGGTGTTTGTGTGATTATCAACAGTATGAGATTTGCAATTTGAGTGACAGTGGACAGAACTGAAGAAGGGCATACATTATCAGACCACATATTTCGTGAAGGTGAGAGGAAATGAGTGACTATGTTGAAGATCTTTTTTTTTTAAGATTTATTTATTTATGTATACAAGAACTGAGGTGTAGGCCAGAGGTATGCGGTGGTGAGAAGCTTCACCAGCGACAGAGTGGGGAGCAGAACAGGTGGATTGACTGAAATACATTGCTGAGGGGAGCAGCAGGTGAGGCAGGAGAGGTCTGCTGCGCCATGTGGGAAGCTCCCCAGCGGGGGATCAAATACTTGCTGCAGTGGCTGCAGATAGCTTCATAGGCTGAGACTTAACCCATTGTGTCACCAGGGAGGCCCAGTGGTATTGAAGATCTTAGGGAAACTTTTATAGGATTGAAATCCAACTGGATAAAAGAGACTGGGTAGGGCTGAAAGATTCTTGGGTTTCTGGCTGTGTAATTGGGTAAATGGCAAGGTCTCTGGAAAAGGCAGTGCATAGAAACCATTTGCAACACTGCTTATTTAATAAGCTCAGTTGTCCAATAGGAAAAGAATTTGGGGGAACCAGAAAATCATTTTATTGAGTCTACATTTTTGTTCACATTTTAAAAATATTTTAAACATTTATAACTCACAGGGGATCTCAGAAAAATCACACAATCCCGTTTGTTTCAGCGAGAGTGTGCTGAGGCCCAAGGCCGTAGAGCTGATGACAGAGCCATAGCCCGAGAAGCAGACTCTCCCCAGACCTCCCGTTCTGCCATACCTGTTCACCCTCACTCACGCAATCAGTAGATGTTCAATACAATATAAAGAAATATGCTCTTTCTTTATTTTTATTTCTCAATGGAATTTTTATTGAGATGACAATGATTTACAATACTTTGTATGTTTTATGGGTAGGGGTTCACGCCTCTTCAGATGTGTGTTACGACATCACATCCAACACTGAGCACCCAGAGTCCTCCACTGTAGTCCACTGAACCTCCACACCCCTCTGCCCCCTTGCCACCCCAGCTCCCCCTCCCAGAGCTTTAGTTCTACAGCAGGTTTCTAGGATTTGTACAGAACATGCTCTTAATAATGCACAGTGTTAGCTTGCGGATGATCTCTCCAGGAATCAGTTTTGCTAAATACCAGGTAAAAAATTTTTTTGAATTGTGGTATTCAATTTCTGGGTCTTTATGAGAATATAATTTTAGAAGTAAATTACTTTATCTGCACTACTTTAAAAAGCACATGGATTGAGGTGGTGCTTTGCCTTCAGGTAAGCCGCTGCTTTGGTCTGCCTAAAATGGCTCTGAATAGCAGTCTGTGAAAACAGTTCTAAGACAGTAGCCTTACTGGTTCTCTAGCCATATCCCTTGCAAATACACCTCAGGAACATTATTTTAGATATATACCTACAGTAAAAAGAAAAGAGTAAATTTTTCAAAGATGTTCATAGATTCTGTTAATCTTAGTAAAAGGTAGGAAAAATCTTGAAAGAATGAATAAGCAAACTGTTCCTCACCACTAACATAGAACACTACGCATACATCTCAGTGAGTGTGTGGATTATGAGGTATGTGGAGACGCACATTTAAAAATTTACCGAAGAGAAGGCATGGAGTTACATACACACAGAAGGCACCGGTCTAGATATATCAGTGGGTGTTTTGGAAAGGATAGTAAGTTTACTTATGGTGGCACAAATACAGTTTCCTTTAGGACAGCGGTGTTTTCTGTCTTCTCCGGTTTCCTAGTTGTAGGATAAGACAAATGTCTTTGAACCTTTCTGCTATTTCTACGTCCAGCAAATTTGGAACACTAAGTTGCAAGAACAGCAATCCTCAACTACAAAATACCTCAAAAAATAGAGTGACCCCCTTTCACATCGCCTTTAAAGGGCGTCTGACCCCCCAGGAACCTGAGGAGCTTTAACACTAGAGGTGCCACAGTGGCTGAAACTACGGCTCCTGGGGTGGAAGGGTGGGAAATTGCCTCTGCGAGAAGCTCGAACCTCATGGCGCAAGGTCTTCTGGGAAGGAGATTGAGCCATAAAAAGCTATGAGCTTTTTCTTCTTCCCTCCTACCGCTCCGGACAGTGGCGTTCAGAAGAGAGGCATCAACGCTGATCACTTCTCAGCCTTTGCTCTCTTGATGACGTGACTGAGCAATGGTCATTCACCAGGTGTCAAAAACAATTTACTGCAAGATGATTTTCAAATTATTTCTTTAGCCTAAATTATTTCTTTAGTCTGTGTTATAAAATAGAATCATACATCTTCTTGAATGAGCTTTGTTTTAATTAGAAGATGAGAACTTCTTCAATTATATTTTAATATTATTGGCCGTACCTACCGTTACGTTCCTAAATAAAATATTATGATTTTTCCAAATTTAGAATGAGTCAATACCAGCTTTAAGAGGTAGTAAAACATAGTTAAGAATTCCAACTGTGTAATAAGTAAGACCTGTGATCATTTGAGCCATGGTCCTACCATCCATTCTAAGTGTGTGACCAGGCCAAGTTACCTAATCTATCTGGGCTTCAACTTCTGTATCTGTATAATGGAATAATAGTTGCTCTCGGAGATTTTTTTCTGATGATTAAAATTTTAAAAATTCCTTAAAAGCATTTAGCATAATACTAGACCCCCTAGTATAGATCCAATGATTATTAATTACTAAATTGGGGAGGAAATGAAGGGGATATTTGGCTTACTAGTGTAATTTATACAGTCTAAATTACTGACTCCACAAAAATAGCAAATTTAAATGGAGGGAAGGAGGAGGCAGGTTGTATAGTCATCTTCATGATCCAGTTTTCAGATGTTCCCATTAGCCCCAAAAGGTAATGTCCATTTAGCCCCAAAGGTAAGTGAGCACTTCCCTTTGCACTGTATTTGCAAATAGATTCTATTGTTTATATCTTATCTTACTGTGTACTTTGACTAGGCATCTGAATGGATACAGTTTAGATTTTGAGATGGGAGGAAATAAGAGGGTCATAAACCACACTCTAACGGAGATGTCTGCATAGTGTTCAGGAATAGTTTGCTGATTCATCCCCTTGTTGAAAACTGAGCATGAAATGCACATAAGACAAACTAAGCAGCAATAGAACTGACCAGACCCTGGGAAGTTGGTGAAGGAAATCAGGGCAAGTGAATTCAGAGAACAATGGAAATAGACAATAAAAGGAAGTGAAAACACCTCAGACATTTTCCATTTGAAGATCATATTATTATTATTGTAAAAAAATTATTAGGGCTAGAGAGAACTGAGAACAACAAGATACATGGAAACTGGAGACAGATACAGGAGCTGCTGTGATTGAAACCAAAAGGCAAATTCTCTTTAAGGAAAAGTTGAACTGAAATGAATTTTAGGTTTCTTTTCTCTTAATTAACATTGGCTGTGACAGACATAAATGACACATCAAACTTTGTTCAAAACACTCTCAGTCTAAAATTTCTATGAAACTAGTATTTTTCAGACTCTTTTTAACGATAGACATCAATTTAAACTTAAGTCAAAGAGCTTGTTTAATTATATAGGTGAATCACCTACAATTATATAAGTGAAATCTATAGGAGATAAACAAAACAAATACTGGCTTCCTTCTAATTCTTTCCTCTGAGTCACACTTCCAGCAGAAACATGGAGAGGTGCAGGGGAATATGCGGAGAGGTGTCCTTTTTACCTTCTACAATTTCATGCAGCACATTGTTAAACCCTGTGAAGCCAGAAGGGTATATTCAAGTGCACTAGGGTGTAAATTTTCATTTATTATCCATATGGTTTTTTTCTCAGTTAGAGCTGAGTGCACGTCATCCCTGCCTCTGGATTCAAGAGATCGTTATTTTACAAGTAGTGCTTGAGTTGGGGGAAAATAAGTGGAAATAGTCCTTAGATTTCTCTCTGGAGATTCAGTTCTGCCATAGGCAAGCAGCATGTGGCTACAGCCTTTTTTTTATTATTGGTATTATTTGTATCTTTTACATTATAGTGTATTCCGCATGGGTTACCCACCACCAATTCGATCTCAGGGCTACAGCCTTTTTAACTATGCTGTCAACCGTACTCCTGGCTGGGACCCTCCCCCCTTCTTCTTTCCTACCCTTTCACCTTCTTGCCTATTAATCGCCTCTCATGTCTATTTTTCCACGACTCAATTACCATTTTTATTAGGGCAAGAATGGAGCTTAAAAGGGTGTACATAGAAAAGAGATCTTAATGGTCAGGAAATTGCAGATAAGAACTTGCAGGTTGAAAAGTGGGATAAGAGGCACTGTGTTCAAAACCAATAGGGAAAGTTCCTCTGGTGACAAATGGAATCAAATGAATTGGTTGAGTGAGTGGGTTAAAAGGTTTTTCTCTTTAGGTGGCAGTGGTGGTGAGGCTGAGGGAGGGAAGGCTCAGATAACCAGGAAGCCAGTCCCAAGAGTTGGAATATACGCGGAGAGCTAAGAAAAAAAGGGCTTTATCTCTCCTTCCTTGTCTACCTCCTGCCTCTTCAAACCTAAGCATAAGTCAAAGATTTCAGTGTCTTAGAGAAAGGACAGGGGGGAGGCCAGTTTGTAAGTGGTTGTAGTAGCCCTGGGATAGATGAGTAGGGTGGTTGCAGGAAGTGTGGAAATAAGAGGTCAGATTCTGCATATGCTCTGAAAGAACAGAAAGAAATTTCACAACACTGGATAAAAATAGAATAGTAGAAAAGAGACAGAAACCGTATAAATGCATTTGCCCCCAACCGAGAGGGTGCAGAACACGCAGGAGTTGTTGGAAGCTCAGTCTGGGTGAGAAGAAGTTGAGGCTCTCAGGAGGAGACTTGATTTTCACTGGACTTTAGAGAAATGGTCTAAACTACAAATGGGAATGAGACTCATGAACACAACTGAACTTTTTAAACCACTAAACTGAATTGAATGAGATTACGTAGAAAGGATAATTTGATAAAAGACAAAAAATAGGGAAGGTTCCACAGACTGAGCCTTAGAGGCTGCCAGCAGCACTAGGGGCTTGAAATGACAGGACCAGCAAAGAGTGACTGAGATGGAATAGACACCAGGAGAACTGAAGTCCTTGCTTTAATTATATTTTAGTTAGAAATTAAAGTTTTATCAGCTGAGTATTATTTCACTATGTGCTTTATTTTTTGATATCTCTAAAATATGACACCTCTTGTAACAAAATGCACATAACATATATGAGTATGTATGTGTATTCTAGCTAAACTGACATTAAAAATACAAAAATAATACAAATAGCATTAAATCTAGTAAAGCAGGTACATATATGCATTTTAATTTACTATGTTATCAATGGAAATATATTACGAAAATAATTTCAATTTTAATTATTTATGATTGGCTAAATTATTTATATCCTTTATTTTTGACACAAACAAATATTTTCTCTTCAGGTTTTGTCTGATTAATAGTTGACTCAAGTGTTTGGATTCACTTTAAATTTCTGACTACTATAAAATAGAATTTTAGTTGTATTCATTTTATCTCAATAATTAAATTATACTCCTAACTTTCCATTTAAAAAGCTGTAACTATTAAAATATATGACAGGTTTAAAGAGTAAGGCATTGAATAGGTAGATGAAATTTATGTATCCTTAAAATTATTTTGTGGGTAGTGATATTTTTTCCCATACTATACTATTTCATCCTGGACACCACCATTGGCTTTTATTGTGGAAAATGAATCTTTCAGCCTCACTAGGGAAGAAGCTCATCATTAAAATTCTTCATCGGAAGCACCAATGTCTGCTGACTAGCTCTGCTCTGCAGGACTGACTTGGGAACAGGGGGATGGAATTGTGCTTATGTCCCATGATGGTGGCTCAAGAATGTGTGGTGGGAGGGGAGAATAGAATGGAGGGAATTATTGGGAGGAACATGATGAAAGGATGATGAAACAGGTTTAGGGGAGGCAACACTGGTAATGAGAAGGGAACAGAAGTAATTGCTTACTATAAAGATGGACTACAAAAATAGCCTTTTACAAGACTATAAAAATTAGAAAAAGTTAAGGATAAGGAACTTCAAACTGATTTAAAATAGAAATAAGGGCCTTTTGTCAGTCATCATGTGGCATGGTCAAGGGTTTACATAAAATCGCATAGTCAAAACAATGAGAGCAGGTGTCCCTAAAAATGCTCAGCAGTTCACCTAGATCAGGATTCCCTGATGTGCTTGTTACAAATGCTACAACCAACTGAAGTCTCTTGGTGTTGCTAAGGAATCTGCATTTTAAAATAAACATCCAGGCTCTGATATCATCCTCAAGTGAATCTTATGCCTGCTAAAATTTGAGCGTTGCTCAACTAGCATACATATGAGGAGAGAACATGAGGAGAAATAGATCTTGAAAATGTATGTATTAGACTCAAGTGGAGAGGAGACTTGAGGAAATTTGCAGTGTGAAGAATATATAGAAAAAAATTAATGAAAGTGGATAATGTGCAGGAATAAAATAACAGCGACTTGCCAGGAAAGTATGCTCTGGGGAAAGAAGGAAGACAGTGGTAACAGGAATCAAAAGAATGTTTGGTGGGGAGTGTAGGGAGATCTAGAATGATGGACTGGAAGAGCAGACAGGTATGTGAAGGGGAGGATGCAAGACCACAGCCCTGTGAGCTGCAGCTTTCCAAGAGCTAAGTGATGTAAGACTGCCAGTACCCATAAGATGACACCAGAAAGCAAACATAGTGACAGGAGACATCAGTGGAAACAGATCACAGGGCAGCCGCCCCAGGCATTTCCATGTGTTGGGTCTGTAGTAAGTCCCCTTCTCCGGCCTCAGGGATGTGGGACATCAAAAGTCATCTACACCTGTGACACTTCAGTATCTGTAGATAACTATTTTCCTTTGCACAAATAGCAAGGAGTTGTTTGACTGACTAAGACATCCTTGTGGATTGAACTTTATGTCCAGTCCTAGTACAGAGGAGTGAGGGGAACATCAGTTCATGACTTTTTATTAAATGCCTGAGCGCATTCCACCATGAGATCAGAGGAACAGAAAGAGATACTGATAATTGACTAGGACTATTGTTTTCTTTCTCCTCCTTGCCATTGTTGTTATCTTCTTTAATTTACATGAAAATGTGTATAGTAGATCATTAAGGAATATTTTATTTTAACCTCCTAATTGTGATGTTTAAAGTGTCCAAGTACAAAATTGAGAGCAAATTCTCCTGAGTGTCTCAGACTAGCAATGTGTTTCCTAGCCTTCACTACCATGTACCCCCATGGACTTCTCATCCAATCTTCTGTATAGTCCGGGCAACCAAGACATGTCATTATTGTGCAGAGAAACAAAGAAAGAAATAACAATGGACTATCCATTATATGTTTGCAAAAGACTATTTTCTCCCTTCAGAAACTCAGACTTTCCCCTGAAAATCTGTAGTGTAAAGGGAAGGGGAGAGTGTGGCAGATGTTAATTTTTCTTATTAGATTCTAATGTTTCAAAATAAGAAATGGAATTATGGAGATTTTAATACTTAGTTGATCAAGGTAAAGAAAATGGTCAACACTTAAATATTCAACACAGGCTGCAAGGTATGATGAAAACAAAGGACCCTCCCCCTGCCCCCCCCCTTCCTCTCTTTCTCCCACACCAGTGACATTTTAGAAAAAGGTCACAGAGCAATGAGTGACCTTAAAGGTCAAATGGATGGTGATGTAAGCCAGTGTGGGCCTAACCTGACTTCTCAGTTCTTTCTTTGTGGCCTGTGTTTTGCAATTCTTTTCCTTTTCCTGTTGGAAAACCTCCTTTGTCTTTCCTCATGAGACTGGCCAAAAATCCCTTCATTCATGAATCTTTATCCCTGTGCATGCATGAGCAATACTAAAGGATGATAAGAATCAATGATCTTTAATTAGTAAGCAATTTTAGAGTTTTTTACAATTTGAGTAAAAACCACAAGGAACAAAAAGAATGGTGATAAAATAACCTACTTTTTATACGATATATGTTCTTTTTCTAATAAAATTCTCCATGTGTTACCATCAGTTTATTTTCTCCCCATTTCTGTTATTAAAATGTATTCCCCCTTGTCCCAAGTATCATGGGGGAATAAAGAGACTAGGGTTAGTGAATATTTGCTCTGTTTTATTATCTTTACATAAATAATCATGAATATTACCCACCTCTTAGAATTGTTTGCATAAATACCCCCCTTTCCTGATGAGGAACTGAAGACTGCCCAAGATTACCCAGGTAGTAAGTGACAGAGTGAGGATTTACAAATAGATCTGTCTGAATATAAGCTCCATACTTTTCCCTTTATGCTATGTGACTCCAAGTTCACTATTAAGTTATGTTAATTTATTTTCATTGCTAATACTTGGTGTACATATCATAAAGAATCTTCCTAGTGGTTGAGTATGGACTGGATTTATTTTACCTCATCTTAAAAGAGGTCTTAGTATTTTACTTAAGAAACTCTTAGGATATTGTGAAAAAAAATCTCTTAAGAGAATCATTCAATAAGAAGTAATAATACTTAGCATTCTGGTCTTAATGGGTGCACATTCTTTCTGCTTTTGGTGTAACTTGCCTTTATCTTTGTTGTTGCAGTACTGGATATCAGTTTATTTACTATTCACCTGAAAACACAGCCAAAGCAAAAGAAGTTCTCAGCAACATCAATCAGCTACAACCTCTGATAGCAACCCATGCAGACCTACTGCTTAATTCTGCAAGCCAGCATTCTCCAGACAGCTTGAAGAATTCTTTAAAGATGCTTTCAGAAAAAGTAAGATCCAAATCATCACAACAGTGGGGGAAATGAAATACCCAAATCCCCACTGGTGTTGCTTTCTGCGTACTTTGCCTTTCGTAGCATCTGGAAATATAAAATAGCCTAGGTTAAAAAGGGAGCTTCCCAGCATTGCCACAGGATCAAAACGAATTGGCCTCATTCTCTTTTCAGATCTTCCTGAGCTTTATTTTTTTTTTCCTAGTAGGAAATGAAACCTGTTATTGGTTGAGATTTATTTTCTCTTTTTCTTGACATAGTTCATCGTCTTCGGTTCATAGTCTTACTAAAGGAATAAATTAGGTTTTGAAAATTCTTTTCGTCTAGTGATCACCTAATTTTCATGCAGGAAGTTAGAGGCTTGAACAGGAATGCCCCTCTTCTGGAAAGCAGAGCGTTGTTTGGGTTCTTCCTAGTGTCATGGGTAATTCCTCTGCCTCAGTTTGCTTTCTCCCTTACCTTCTGGGAGAGGAGATAGTGTTTCTAAAAGTGTTAGTTGTTGCTTGAAATGCTAGGGGCCTAAGCCTTACTACTTCTAAAGGTGAGTGGTGCCGATACGTGAAAGAGGAAAGTTCTCTGTCATGGGTGACCCTTCACATCATCCCCATGACCAGCTGGGGTCTCCAAACCGTAGAGAGAAAACAACCAAGATGGAAAAAGACAAATTGTAACTTGATTTTAAATATAAAAGCAGGTACCCTAGCATCCAGTTCCAACTTTCTCCTCTTCCACCTCTGCATTCTGAGGACAGTTTGCAATTTATTATGAGATACTTCCAGTAAATATGCACTTGAAGAAATAGAGCAATGGGCCTGGGCCTCCCTGGTGGTTCAGGAGTTAAAGTCTCAGCACTATGAAGCTGTCTGCAGCCACTACAGCCTGAGTTTGATCCCTGGCCGGGGAGATTCCCACATGGCGCAGCAGACCTCTCCTGCCTTGCCCGCTGCTCCCCTCAGCAGTGTGCTGCAGTAGATCTGCCTGTTCTGCTCCCCACTCTGTCTCTGGTGAATCCTCTCACACCCCCAACTCTCTCTGGCCTACACCCCAGTTCTTGTATGAATAAATAAATAAAAACAAAATCTTAAAAAAAAAAACAAAGGACCCCCCTTCTCCCCCCTCCCCGTTTCCTCTCTTTCTCCCATACCAGTGACATTTTAGAAAAAGGTCACAGAGCAGTGAGTTGCATTCCTGAAGAACAGGGCCATAGAAACCTGGCCATTATATGTGTGTACGGTTTTGATTCAGATATGTTCATTTATAATTATAATCTCTAGCATTTTTTTAAATATATATTTGTATTGTTATTTATGTATTTTACATTTTGTATTCCCCTTGGGTAACCCACCACCAATTCACCCGTGATCCATCTCCATGGTCCCTTGTATTCTTTTCTATTCCATTTTGTGCCCTAATCCTCCCCTCCCCCCACCCCCTACCGCTTAGTGTCTCTCTCCTATTTGGTTTCCTTATAGTCCTGTTATAAGTGAAACCCTTCGATATTTTTCTCTTTCTTTCTGGCTTATTTCACTGAGTATGATCCCCTCTAATTCCATCCATGTCGCTGCAAATTGCATGTGTTTATCTTCTTTGAATGCTGAATAGTATTCCATTGTGTATATGTACCACATCTTCTTGATCTAATCATCTATTTTTGGACATCTGGGTTGCTTCCATACCTTTGCTATTGTGAA